>VUJU01000849.1:6792-34511 GCA_009835225.1 Aphis craccivora
TATATCCACTCACGTACGGTACATTTATGTAAAAAAGTGTTAACCGTTTTACGCAAATCCGCTTTTAAAACTTGAAGATCACACGTAAGATTACGAAAAAAATAAGAAAAAAACCCGTTAATTTTTTATAGCGTTTATATATAGTATTATACTAAAAGGACTTCAGAATTGTGTATATAAATATATATAATACTTATGTATGCGTGAGTATGCGTGTACACTGAAATAATTCGAAGACTGACGCCCGTATATAGTGTATACCTATGTATTAATATTATGTATAGTATTATATATATATGTATATTTTTTTATAATAGCGTCGAACGTTTTACATGGTCCTTAAGAAGAAACGGAGTCTCGTTGCGGAGACGTCTCATTTTCGGATCATCTTCGTACATAATAAATATCTATACACAATAACGATAATACGTTATAATATAAAGTATACCTATATATATATATATATATATATATATAGATAGATACGGTTTGGATATAGACTTGACAGGTCTGACGGCGAAGGTGAATCGAAGCGGTCAGACCACTTTCGTCGTATACTTGGTGCATATATATGTATATAATATAGTACACTACTCGTATACAATATTACAATATAGTTAGTAGGTAAAGTTAATAATATTATGATATATACGTGCGTGTGTGTGTGTGTGTATGATGCGCGCGCTGCCAGGACCATTTCCTCTCGGGGGATTTTCTGCATGTCGCCGAGGAAATAATTACAATAAAATCCTGCCTATATAATAATAATTTGTACCGTATTAATATTATTGTTATAAAATATTTTAAATCATATAATAACATGCTAACGGCGCGACGGTAAAATAAACTCGCGTCCCCCTAACCCATAACGTGGGAAGGGGGGGGTTCTATACTTACACAAAGCGTGAAAATATATGATGAGAAAGAATATTATAACGACCGACAGGCGAACGGTATCGCGCACACGGATCTATCGCATTTTAATCGTCGACCCCCGCGCGATGAGTCCCGCGCCTACGTAATGAGATTATATTACGTTTACATTGCTTTCCGACATTGGCCAGCGCGTGATAAATCAACGAAACAGATCCGATACATCGATTGAGTTAAGTAGGTGTGTATTATTATCGTAAATTCGCACCGTAAACGATTTTCGGACGATAGTTTTGTTTCCTCTTTATTCGGTGACTGTTTTATGTCGTTGTATTATAATATGTACCTATAATTACACTGGACTATACATAAAATAATGTACTGCATTATGCTCTTGAATTTTTTTGACGACGACGGAAAATGAAAAAAAAAAATTCAAACCGGATCGAAAATAATATTATGTACATTACCTACTATTTTATACAGACTTGCGGCGGCGGACACCTTATTGACGAGCGCGCGCGCGCAATATTCCTACAATATAATATATCGTATCGTTGGAATCGCGCCAGCCGGACCCGTGTTTTCGTATTTTTATAATAGTGTATATTCGCCGTTTTTTATTTTACTTCTCCATTTCTTTGAGTTACCGTATCTGTACGATATATACATATATATGTCTACCCAGCCGGCATGACACAAGCGGCGGTGTATGTGGAGAAAAACGCTATATCACACGCTCGTACAAATTTTGTATTAAATGCTCCTACTCTGCTCTTCGCGGCAAACTCGTCCCCGCCTTTTGTAAATCGTGTGATGGTAACAGTATTATATATGCGACACAATCAATGCAAACCGATTCGACGATCGTCGTCGATTGCGGCTGCAGCGTTTTTAGAAGTTGTTATATTATTATATTGACATATTGTCGTGTTTCGCGGGGCCCGATTTTTCAAACCATCAAAAGGGTATTGTTTCGATGACCCACAGACGGCACCTTAATTATTTTAAATTTTTAAGTAACATGAATTACCGGAAAAATTCGCTCTGTTTCTACGAATACCCCACCAACTATAAAGTCTACTCATGTTTTAAAAAATTAAAATTAATCCGTGATAAGAAACATTCTTTTTTCTTACAGTTCAAACCTAAATATAAACATTCCTACGGTCTCGTCAACTAAGATTCCAGATGATCTCATGCCCGGTCTAGAATTAAACACAATAATATGCAAAAGCATGTGTCACGTTCGCAAATCTTCGCCTTCAAAGTCTTCTCTCCTATAATTATTGTGATTATAGGTTCATTAATTTTCCTTCTTTTATCAGTTCTAATGATTCTTAATAATTAGCGCCTATAATTTTTTCATTAGTTTAATATTAAATTAAAAGTTGTAAAAATACATGCATGCAATATTGCAGATAATCGTCGTTGATATTAGTGTATGATCGAGATATAACAGGGACAACTGGCCAAAAATTAAATAAATAAAGAAAATTTATCATTAATACGATATTGCCGTGTTCGACATATCGGCGATCGGTCGCAGTATCGAATACAGATATATGTTGCACACCGCGGACCGAATGTCAAATTCGACGTGGGGCCGGATTGTTTTCTCTTATACCTACGACCGGACGGATAATAATCTTTACCGAATTAACCGGCTAAAAGTATTACTATCTATATATAATATTATTACTATTATATTATACGGTGTATTATAGCGAGCACGCGCTCCACGGTCTCGGCGGTGACGACGACGACGTTTTGACATCGCGGCAGCGCACATATATGATTGATGGTCGCCTGCGCGTCACTCGGGGCGGCCGCGTGTCTTGTAACAACGGCTATGATAGTAATAATAATAATAAACAGAGCGCCTCTCATACACATTATCATTATTATTATTATTATTATAATATACTCGTACACGTAATTTATATCTATAATATTATGCATATAGATATTATACATACGTATAGAGGTAAAAAATGTATATACACACATATTAATATAATATATATTATAAACATATAATGTGTGCCGTCGCGACTGACAATATGTATGTAATAGTCGCGTGCCTGCGAACTTTGAACTACAAATATATACGTGTATATTACTATATATTATTATTGTTATTATTGTATTGCAGTGCTGAGCTAACGTATAAATCGGCCAATAATAGTTAGTTTGCGCCCCGCAGCGGGACTCGGCCCCGGACAATACCCGTAAATCACACCAAGCGCGCGCGTGTTGCGGAGGAAAACACCTCCGGGGTCGTATCACAGGTGACCCCTTTTAGAAAAAGGTCCGTTTAATTGCCAACCCATTAACGTGTAGTTTATTGCAAACAGATTTTACTCTTTCAGTTTCTCTCTCTCTTTCTCTATGTGTGTGTGTCTCTTGGTATAGATATTACATCCGATATGACCGTCTCTCTGTTTGTTTTATCTTATTCACTGCTCGTTATTCGTCTTTGTTTTTTGTTTTATTTATTTATTTATTTATTTTTTTTTTTTAATGAGCGTGCGGCGATGATGAGTTTAGCTCGTGGTCGAACGATTTATGACCCGAGTGAAGGATCGGTGGAAAACATTTTAACAACCACCGCCACCGCCTATATAGACTATTTTGATATACCTACATAAACATAACAAAAACAAATGACCACGAGGCTTCTTTAAGACGAGATAATATATATTTATATATAGGTATTATATAAGTAATATGCACATTACAGCCCAAGCGCCCCTGCAGCTTCACTATAGTCGCGGACGACAAACCACAATACCTAATATGATAATATTATAACAAGAATAATTGGATATTTAGTTTCAACCGATATCGGTAAAATAATTATTGATTCCCATGAACCGATCAGAGACGTTACATATAATTTATATTGCGTATATATAAGAACATTTTGTCACGCAAACACAACCGGTATATTAAATTAATATTAAGTAAAAAACGTATTAAATTATTATTATATTATTACATCATTGACTACAATTAATATATTTTATATTTGATTAACAGCATAATACATGCATCTCTTTTAACATCCCTGCTAACAATAATCACTCTATACTTCTAAATTTTAAACACCAATACACAGAACAAATTATTTCCAAGAGTTCTCTAATTCAAAAGATATTTGTTGTAAAACAAAGTTTTGGCAAATGTTGATGTTTTCTTTTTATCTTAAGGCGCGATTTTTAAATTCATTGCTAAATGATGTTATGTAATATTGAGTATACAAAACAATTTTATGTTAAAAATATTTTAATATTTTTACCCATTTATTTGTATTTTTATGTTAAATCCGAATATTTTTCTGATTTCTAAACTTTTTATATCTAGGTATATTATTGGGCTTCTACTCATTTTGTTAACTTAAAATAAATAATTATTTTTATAAATACACCGAATATTATCAACACATTTTCCTAACAGACATATGTTACACTCGAATAACATACAGAATTCCTAACACTCATACAGACCACGGGGCGTTAAACTGTTGACACATATAATAATATTGACTGTGCACACTACACCTAAACAATACATGTTTACAGTAGCGTATATAACGGTGTAATGACAATATTGTCGTAGGTAGGTATATAATAATATTTTTTAAAGATGAAAGAAAACATACGGCGTGGATCACGGGCTAAGTAATAACCTATGTAGAAGGTTTGTTAGATATAAACCAGTAAAAGTAATAAAATTGAAATTAAAATAAAAACTATTAGTGAGAAAAAAAAGAATTTTCTCTACGAACCGGTTAGCGGTGCTAGTGTCAAAGAGTTATACATATAATTAGCGTAATAATCATAATAATAATGAACGTACGAAGGTACCTGCGCGATAAATGTATATATGTTATAAGTACATCACGCTGCGCGCGCGAACATACTTACCTACGTGTATAAAAATATTATCTATAGTGTATAATACGACTATGTGTATATTGTATAGCGGTAAACACAATAATATTATACCATATAGTAAGTATATTATATTATATTATATCAGCACTGCGCGATGACCGGTCGATGGTGTTATAATATCGTATTGAGATTATTGTTATTATTATTATTTTTTTGTATTCAATTTTTCTCTTTAGACGTGTTGTACCTACCTAAATATATACTATAGGTACTTGCACATGCACACATTATATTATAAGCGGTTTTTTAAACGAATAATTATCATGACTAGTGCATGTGGAGATACCTCGGTGGTAATTGCAGTGGTGTTCTTGGGGGGAGGGGGAGAGAGATAAATTAAATTGTTTCAGTTTTATTAAATTTAAAATCTATTTTATTGCTTTAATACTATATTATTATATTACAGAACATGAGTTCATTATTAAAAAAAATATCCTTCAACTACGGTTTATTAAACGGGAAACGTCATTTTAAAATCAAATACTTATGAACAGAATATTACAATGATTACTTAGACGTGCAATCATAGTCGGCTTCTTAACTCTGGACATATTTGTATGTAAACACACAAACACGAATATCATTCTTAACAATATTTGTTGAATCCGTCTCTAGTTGTTTGTGTTTAAATACAAAAATATGCCCAATTAATTAAGAATTAACATATGGGAAATAAAATTGATCATTGTAATTGCAGTGTTTGTATTACAGTCCTATATTTTAACTGAAGCGATATAACGATAAATGAATTTTAACCCGAGTTAAGTCGGATAATATAGCAGGATTATAGCTACATAGCACAAAATATAAGGAGTGAAACGCGAGTTATAACGAGTTTCAACGTAAACATGTGGAACTCAATGCCTGCAATTTGCCATGTACCGGGGTCTCGTGGGCTAGTGTTTAGTTGCCTCAGGGAATATTCGTTAAGGTTCGCGACACGGAAATGTTTATTGCGTGCGATGGATGGTTCTTATAATAATAATAATTGTTTGTGAAGATCGTTACCGCTTTGCATATACACAAACGTTGCACCGGTGCAGGCGGTATAGTGTCCTCTTCGCTCATTCTGTCGTGGCTGCGATAACGAATCTCAGTAGGTACGCGGTTTATCATCGGCGGCTACTCGGTTTCGGTTTACGCGCCGTACAAGGTGTCGCGAGGCGTGCGCCAACTCAATACAAGGTTTTCCAATAAACACGAGCGTATGGGTCGTCCCCGTTAGTTTTTTTTTTTTTTTTAAAGTTACCCGTCTATATTATTATTGTAGACGACAAGTCTGTACACATTATATTATATTTTATAGAATGTCGTCATGCTGCATATATGCTTATAATATATTGCCCGGTGGCGTAATTTGTCTTACATTACTGGTGTAGCAAACTGTTTTTTTTTTTTATGTTATATAATTCATTTGTTTTGTCATTCAATTTCCTCAATCCTCCGATATAAAAAAATGTGTGTAAAATTATCATTTTATGAAAAAAAATGTTCAATGAAATATTATAGAAGCTGATTCTGAAGTAAGCGCGTAACTACCATAGAATTTATAGTAGTTATAACAATAACTAATAAGCAGTTTGGGTATTGACAGCGAACTATTTCCAAAAATAATTTTTTATATCAAAAACAATATGATTTTTTAAAAAACATATAGCGCAAGGTTACAATTGTATTATTTAAAATTAAAAAGAATACATAGGTACATTAAGATTGTCTGTGAATACGAGTGTCTCATTTAAAAAAAAAAATCACCTCACATAATATTATAATAATATGTATGTATACAAGACGTATACGCTGGTATATAATAATATTACATGTATCTAACCTACGGCTGCAAGCCGGTCATTGGGGGCGGTGCGGGAAAAAAAAATGAATAACGACCCGCAGCGTCGTCGTCGTCGTCGTCGTCGGCTGTGTGTCGTGTTCTTCTGCCCGGTACATAAATCCAGAACCGTGAGAACTGTATCCACCCACCGGTGGCGGCGGTGGCGCTGCTGCTGCAATTTTAATGCACTCTATATAATATGCACACATATATTGCACTGCACTGGCTGTGCATTGTAGACAGAAAGGTTCGCGCATATGGGTGTCCTTTTTCTATGTTCCGTACTCGCAAGAACACGCGACAATGATATGAAATTTATTTTACACGTATAATTTTCATTTTCAAGATTTTTTCAATTGTTCAAATCGAAATTTTGTATCACATAATTTTTATTTAGGTATTATGTAATATAACGTATTGCATTTGAATGCACCTACCCGTGAACTATTTCAGGCCAAGCAGTTACCACGCCACCACGGAATAATTAATAATAATATTAATAAATACATATATGTATTCTAATATAAATTAAAACCCACTCATCATCTGATGTAGTCCACCACCGCATTTAATAAAGAAAAATAATATGTACGGTTACATCTGCAGCCAGACGACTTCCGTAACCGTACTGTCATTGATTTCAGTAGTACACGGAAACAACAATAATCGGGTTGCGTAATCGCGATATTTATATTATATTTTACGAACATCGTCCGTTGGCGTTTATATTGCATTATATGAAACGACGATATCTCTTCTCTTTATTCCATAACATAACAAGAATAAAGTATTTATTTTCGCCATTTCTCTTAGCAAATACTTACGCGCGTATACGAGAACCTTGTGTTTTATCCGTGTGCACATCGTAAATTGTATTTTTTAACGACTGCGACATGGTTAACGGTCGACCGTTATTGACGTGTATACCTAATCGTCTGCGCTTTGAAATCGTGTTTGCCAAGTATAATATGTGTATATACCTAACTATAATATGTACGTACGTCGTATACATGTAATTCTCAAAGGGGCAAAAATATATAAACATGAATTAAAAAAAAACGAACCTTATTATAAGTATATGACTGTAGTTGTTAAAAAAAAACAAGTTACCTATGTCAACATACCTAACGGATTATATTAAACGGAATATTATTGCACTCTTATCATTACTGTTGTTTTATTCCGGAATGGAATCCAACAAAAAAAATGTTTTATTGGTAAAATAATAATAATAATAATAATAAAAAGGAAATTGAAATTAAAAACTAATATGCGGTATTTAAACGTTTATTATTATAATAAAATGTATGAAATTGTTGTAAAGCTTTGCTTGGCGATAATAATACTATAATAGATACTACACACACTGTACTTTACAGTACCTATATATAGAGTATAGAGTATCTGACTAGACTGGTTATGAATAACTACAATACGTCATACTATAACCAATACGCTCAAACAACAAGAAGTTTAGGTATTTTAAAAGGTACAATTTTTTTCCTTTTTCAATAATGTTATTAAATTGTCATCAAACGATTTAATACGTTTTTTTTTCGTTTCACTTATTTTTCACGCCTATAGTAAAATAATCACCTACTAATTAACATATAGTGTACTTAACTCATACGCTATAGTTTTTACGGAAGTTATCTGCACCATAATTTTACTGCTGCACACTTCTCCGGTATACGAACAACAACAAAAACAATAATAACATCTTACTGTATACTTATGTATATATATATACAAGTAGATATTGTATATATTTTATCCGCGTACACCTCAGGCTGAAGAAGAATTCGACGCGAGCCGCTATAAAGATATGCGGATCTGCTTTCACGTATATAGTATATATATATATATATATATATATATATATTAATGTATAATATACATATAACTCGGTGCATACCCAAACCCATATATACGTGTATGGACCGAGCCCGAGGCGCTCGTAAACCAGATCGATCCATAAATTGTTATTGTGGGTGAAACAATATAATATATACTATTTCCACGCGTACGTTTAAATATATATATAATATAATATATGGAACGTCTATATATCGGTGGCGCGCGCGCCCGCTTGTCGAGGACCGCAAAAAACGCGACGAAGACGACGACGACGATACCTATCGATCCGGGAAAACATCTGCGACGTGGTATGTGTTATATACCTATAGAAGTGTATACCTCTCATACACACATACGATCCGATTTCGTTTAGATTTATCGGCAGCCGTTTATTATTTTGATTATAATATATACCTGTAGACGACGACAACAATACACGCGCGTAGAATACTTATATAATAATATAAAAATACTTCAAGCGTTTATATTTAACGGTATTTCGATTTTTTTTTTCACATATATGGCTGTTGATGCGTTCGTATATTAGCGATTTTAAGCGCACTCACACATATTATAATATACCTATTCAAATACGCATATCACGAGCAAAGTATCAATATAAACAAGGCAATTCACCAAATATGCTCACTTATTTTTCTTATTTAATAAAGCAGTTAGGTATTAAAAATCTGATTTTTAGAATTTTTTCAAATTCTTGAGCATTTAAGGAGTTCCTTGTGGAAATAAAACCTTGTATTTTTCAAACAAAAATGAAGTTTTTCTTCTTAAAATTATTTGATAGATTATGACGTTACAAAATTTAAAAATTCAATGAGTATACTCATTATATCATAGTTTTAAGTTACTGTATTTTGAGTTATAGGTAGTTGATAGTTTTAAAAAAGATAATCTCTTAATAATCTACAATAATAACGATTTTCGTTTGAAATTCTAGTAGTAGAAAAATTTCAAGAATCAGGATTGTATGTGTCGCTTTTTAAATGAAGAAAAAAAAACGGGGGTGAACACGCTTAGCGAACCACCCTGTAGATTATATAAACACCTCAGGCGGTGTACTGCACGGATATCTGACGATTTTACATAATATTAAAATAATATAGGAAATTACAATACACGTCAGATGTCTGTGTAGATATTTTATACACACCCTGTACGAGTACGTACAATATATACCTACGCTAATTTGCGCGCGAAAATTTCTATACGGTTTGCCGCGGGCCTGCACACCGCGTCGTCGACCGTTTGACGGACAACCCGACGACGACGACGAATGCGGCGGCGTGCGTGTTTTTTTTTCTATATATATATATATACACATTATACTCTTCTGCTCTCGCCACCCGACGGACGTTGACGGACACGGCGGCCGATTGTAATTGTACTGTCCTCTTCGCGGCAGCGGCGGCCCCGTTACTATTTACCACCACATTTTATTCGCCGCCGCCGGACAATAACGCGCGCGGACCGATGAGCCCGGCAGATAAGACGCGGACGAGCGCGTTTAACGACCGGCCGCCGCTCCGATCGGCAAGTGGCCATCGATCGTGGACGAGAACGACCGCGAGCGCACATTCAATCACTATATTATATTATACGCGGCACAGCTACGGCGGCGGGGGGCCGTCCCCGGGTCCTGCCGTGGCGTGGGCACGGGTATGGGTACGCGGACGTGCAGGTTTTTTTGTTTGACCGCGGTATAAGCTGGTGGTTAGTGGGCACCGGGCGAGTGTGTGTTTATAAGTAATTCAAACAGACGGCCGCGCGTTTATAATTATTAGACTAGCTATAGGACCCGTCGACTTTGCCGGGGAAAAAAAATTCAATAAGGCGCTGTAATAACCCTGCAGTGTAGTATCTCGGTTATTTTAGTGTTACTCGAAATGTGTACGGAAAAATCGGCATCCGTGTTCCTATCACTCTTAGAACTCATCGGACTGAAATGAGTAATCATCCGCATATAATTGGTATATTTTCGAACTTGGATCAAACTGCTCTCTATAAAATTGTCTGATATCTCTAAAAACAATCTCTGAATGTGGTGGTATACGTAGAGTTTCTACAGATTTATTTTTTAAATTTTAATATGGAGCCGAGCAGGAGAAATGAACCTTTAAATAATATATTTATGTCGTTTGATCGTCCAATAATGTGCATGGCATAATAACTATATCCATAATATTATAATGTGAAGTCGAAATAATGAATAAAAAAAAAACCGACTAGGTATACCCAATAATAATAATAATTATGTTATAAACAACAACCGGACTTGATAGATTTCGCTAATAATGATTATACACACGTACCATCGTGAGTACATATATAATGTCTGTCCAGACGAAGAACAATATTAATTTTGAAAATAACCTTGAGACGTAGCAATGTATATATTATTATAGTTGCTGCTGCAGTGTGTATTATAATATTATATGCGATGATGATACCTCGTCGTCGTTGACGAGTGGTACGGTAGATATTAGATAATGCGTCACGGATTTTTCGATATTGAAAACAGATGAAATTAAAAAATAAACGAGAAAATTTCGATATCCTAATAGAATGTGTCAATTTTTCAGAAGTCGTATCTGTCGACTGGACTACTGAAAGACACGACTGCATGCAATATGCATGTTGTGTTAATAATTTATCATCGATTCAAAAAAACATTCTAGTTTAGTACATTAAAGATAATATAAAACATTAGGTTTTAAACTTCTGTTAAATCCACTAAACAAATTTAAAATACCAAAACATATTTGATATAAGGTATTGATTATAATCTAATAATTAGCGTGAACATGACTTAAGCACCTAACCAATGACGAGGGAATGGATCCTCCGACCTACATTGACAAAATATAATAAACTTTGTTACAATGCAACGATCGGTCGAGTCCCACGTTTAATCCACGAGCCCAGAGGATATTGAACATGCATCATGGTATTATAAAGTAAAGGAGAAGAAATACGACGCGCCTATCCGATATCTTCAGAAACGACAATTATCGTTTCCAATAATATTATTCGTCTTACCTACGCGTCGAAACGTTTGTTAAAATATAATGACACGATACATTATAACGGACGGAAATCAGTTTCGAAAGACCACCACGCAAACTCGCGTCAATACATTATAATAATATATTACATTATGTTATTTCGTTAAATAGTTGTCCGACCTGTAATTATCCGGCGGTTCATTGTTGTGATGTCCCGTCACCACCGGGCTGCAGTTAAGTACTTCCATCGAGGATTACACGTGCGTACTGCGTATATATTATATAGGTACAACTAGGCTGTTAGTTGGTGACATTAGAAATTTAAACATAATTTATAACCCTATAAAATCTCTAATCTCTATAAGTTAAGAAGAATATTGTTAAATCGTATTATCAATAATAATATTAGATTAATTAATAATTTGTGGTATTTCGTTCCTTCAAAAAATCATACCTACTCATTATACTATAATGTTTTATTATTTATTTTATAAAACGAGTTGATTGAATTTGATTTGAGTTGAACGAATGATTCTAATGTTCAAAGGCACTTAATATTGTTTCCACTTTTTCTTTGGACAAAAATAAAAACAAAAAAAAAAGGTTCGACCACAGAGTCTCTCTATAATTTTAAAAATAATAATAAGTTATTGTTAATAACTATTATAGGTACGTATAGCTAATGTCACGTCCTAGGACGAACGCCATAGATCAGCGGTCGGCGACGACTCGGCAATTTAAGCGATGTATAAATGGATCGCACACATTACGTATACATTAAACGCGTCGCCTTGTCGTCGTTTTTGTTGCCGATTTATGGCGGCCGGTCGTCTCGCGTCGAGAGAATCCGTTACCCGCTACCTCCAATATACCTATATATAATATATATAATATAATATGCCGCGTTGGACGAGAGAACTGATTGAATTTTACAATCGTAAAATACGTACAAGTGCCAAACCGAGAGTTCCTGCATATACAATCCCGGGCTCACAGTATTATAATATACAAGGTAGGTATATAGGTATTCCGCGGTCCGCCGCCGGACTACTCGTCGTCGTTGTCCATTCACCCGTCAATGCGCCGCCGTCGTCTGTAATCGATGCCGGGCGCGTCAAGCGAAGAAGCGCACCGTCGTCGTCGTCGGTCGAACGCAGTAAAATAATATTTATTATTGCACGTTAACGTATAGGAATAATAGTTAGGTGGTATATACGAGTGACGCTCTGCAGTGTAGACGCTCTGCGATCGCGATTTTTAATCCGTATTTTATTTTTAGCGCTAAGAATTCGCTCGGGCGAGAAATCAGATAATATAGGCCTTTCGTCGGCCGAGCAAACGCGCCTTAAATAATGGTCGAGGAAACTACGGCGGTGGTGGTAAAGAGGTCGTCGTCGTTGTCGTCGTCGTCGTCGCCAGTTTCCGAAACGACGTCCGCGAGCGCACTCAGTGTTGTGATGCGCGAGAGCAGGGGTCAAAGTACCCGTGGTGCGTGTGTACCGCTGTATCTATATTATATTTTTGCGTAAACAAACAGATTAATGCAGCAACGACTTGACGATGACCGTGATATATTTCGCGAGCGTATGAGACAAAACGATTTCCAGTTTTCATGTCAAGACTCGCTTAATATATTAAACGTTATTATTATAATGGCGACATCATAATAATGTATACGCCACAAATGCGGAGATCACTATGTAGACCCGATTTATTATTATATTATGTCCGAGTTGCCTAATGGTTTCGTTTTAAATCGTGAAAAAAATTCGATAAAAACAAAAACATTTTAACACGACGAAAATCGTAATGCGCATCACGCCATTAGTAAGAAGTATAATAGATATGCCAGTCATATACGTTTTCGGTACTCGCTGAGTGTTCGGACTTATTTTGGTGCACTCTTCGTTTATCGTGCTTTTTACTTATATGTATATTTATATATATACACAAACATCGGTGAAACAATAATGTCGTATATTTTGAAAAAAAATCCATTAAACCGTTCACTGAGTATACATTTAAATCACCGATGACAATTTAGTATAAAACTCAACCACAGGAATGTATTAAAATATTATTTGTTCTTTGCCAGCCCAACGAGAAGTTTTTTGTGTGGTATCTGGAAAGATATAACTGAAATAATTGTTGGCGGTATTGAATGATACTAGTTGACCCGAAATTGTATTGTCAGTAAGAACTTTTTTTTTGGCTGCATCCAACCAAACGAAAATTTAAACACCAACCGAATCTATGATATTATGATTTATGAGATAACCGAACACGAACAAATTCGCGATCATTTTTATTTTTATTAGGAACGTATTAATATAGGTGCGATAAAATACGATGATTTAATAATCGAAATAAACAAACGATTACCTAACCTAAGTGTATGAAATGAGAGAGGAACAATGGTTTAAAATCGAACCGATTGGTTCAAACAATATGTTATAATGGCAAAAGTGCTGAGGAAGAATCATTTGTTACTATAAGAGGTCGAGTGATGAACACCGCTATGACGATATCAACATATATGATAAATTATAATACAAACAATTATGCGAATTATTTAGCTTATGAACTAAATGAAAAATAAAGACAAAATAAATAAATAATGATTATAACGGGTAACAGAGACGTAACGATGTATAGATAAGTGAGCACCCTTAAACTTTAATAAAGTTCAAGTAGGTATATCAAGTTCTTAATTTTTAAAATTTCAAATATCTGCTAATCAGTTTTAACGATTGTAAATTTATTTTTGAAGTTAATTATCAACTCACATTTTTTTCTTATCTTTCATTACCTATTTCAAGTGTATTGTATCAGTATTTTACTAAGTTGATCACTGAGATTCCAGCAACATGTGTAAACGTAGTTTTTCCTCATGCAAAGGTTAAAAAAAAAATATGCTACTTAAGTATCATAACGACTCTGCGATATGCATTGATTTAATGTAGCACCTCCAAGATCTGAAATCTAGTCATGCCATTAAGTCGAGAAAATAATGTTACCAAGTCTCGACGATTTTTCACGTTCACGATCTAATATATTATTATTATTATCATCATCATTACGATTATGAATACCACGCAATAGCCGCATGTTACGTAAGTACATCGGTAACGGCAGCGCACATTTCATTTATTGGACGTAGCCCAGTTCGAACGGCGGTGCAGACGATAAATCGCGCCGACACGTACCGTCCAAGCCGTCCGCGGGAAACGCGAGACGGCGCTCTGCGGTGTGCCTCAGGTCGTTGGACATGCGCGGCAACGGTTTGTGTTATTATAATATAGTAATAATAATATTGCACCCATCTAATATTATATTATAATAAAACTTGCGCGTCGTCTTCGTCACCCGCCGCGTGATATATCGGCATGTAAAAACGTCGGCGGCGGCGGTGGTGGCGTAAAGTGGTTCTACCCGTACGAATAATACGCAGTACGCACTCGTGTAAAATAATAGGGTTAAAGAAAAAATAAATTAATAAATAATATCATGCGAGTTTGTCTGGCAGTAGTTAAATCTTAGGTTATACGTGTTGTACTCGATGTGAAGGGTGATTCTTTCGTCGAGAACTAGTATAGTAAGTATATATTATATAAGTACTTCGAGAAATACGAAGATTTCAAAAAAAATGTCTGAAGTTTATTTAAGAACTGATGTTAATTTAAAAGTAGGTACCTACTGTAGTGAGTGTGAACTTTTGAAAAATAAATATTATTATTATTAAACGATTGAAAAAAATACCGTATTTTTTTTTTAACTGGATATACTAACGATTGCAATTTTGAAATTTTTATTTTGCATTTTTTTTTGCATTATTATTTTATTACCTGTGTATTTTTTACCACTATATTCTTTATATATTTTTTTATTTTTTTTGTCAGTTGAACATTTTTTACATATTTATTTATATTATTATTATATTATAAATATTTCATATATTCTGAACGCAAGCCATACTTTATAAGTTTTTTTTTTATCGAAAATAATTCACACTTAATAGATTTTTATATTTTTAAAACTATATGATTCATAACTATATTTATAATTTATTAAAATCATATTTTAAAGTTTTTTATTGTATTTAAATCACAGCTATAATTATTAGGTACTGTTTTACGTAGGTATATTTTTTACGATAATTATATTCTATTAGTTTTATTTTTTAAATTAATGAGATCAAATTTTTCAATTAATGAGGCAATTTGATCTTAAATTCATAATGAACTATTGCCCTACACCAATTATGTGTCCATGTGTACCTACTTAATACAATTTATTATGCACTTGTATTGTTTACAAAAACGAGTGTGGTGCAGTTCTGCAGTGTACAATACTAGTAAACGATAATAATGATATTAATGTTATTAGAAATTAGAATACGATATGAGTATTATATTTCAAACGTGTACATTATTATCAATTATTCACAAACAATTTTGGCAATCATAGTATTTTGTATTTTGTATTTTTCCAACAGTGGGGTAGCATCTATAACTGACGAACCAAGTCAGACATTTCGCAGTTACATTTTCGCCTTGACATTTAAAAATAAAAATGTACCTGTACATCTCAAGAAAGTCACATATAACAATGAGACGATTAGAAATATTTACGATTCGTTTATATAATAATATTATAAGACATATATATTACTATAATAGGTAACTATAAACTATAAAGGTATACAAAGGTCGAGTTAGCTTATGCAGTGTTTACGAGCTATTTATAACTCATATAAGTTTTCTGCAGCGTAGAGTAAAAATTTGTAATCAATGTGTATGAATAATGAAAAAAAAATTCACCGTGAAACAAAAACGCAAACAGATTAAAAATTCTGGATAATAATATAGCTTCAAGTACCAAGGATAGGTCTACGTTTTAGTTGGTTAAAGACAAATGTCGTATTGTTTATGTTCATTTGGCCATGTACGTCAAGTCGTAATGACTTTAATTAGCTGCCCTTTTTGTTCGTGACCCCTGCGAACCGTATTTCACATACATATTATAATACCCGACCCAATACTGCATTGTTTCAAAAATGCATACAATAATAATTGACGTTTAACGAACCGCATGCATGCACCCAATATATAAATATCAAGAGTTTATTTTGTATAAGACAGTTTGTAATCGTACCTATCGCATTTAAAACGTGTTCATTAGCATGATTGAAAAATAATGATATCTGACGATGTGTATTTGTCTATTTAAACGACTATATTTAGGTCAGATTTGACATTAACACGTTGATCTATATGTATATACATTGAACTCGTACAAAATTAAAATAATAATATGAGTTTAAAAATTACTATTAGACAAGATATTCGTTTGAGTTATTTAAAAATTTGAGTTTGAATAATCAATACCATTTAAATTTACCTGACCACAATAATTAAAGGTTTCTCCTTGTTCATTTTTGTTTTTTTTCCATAATATTTTTTTTTTTGTGATCATATCGATTTCAGAACTCGTGGGAATAAAATTTTAATTGTATGATACCTGCTGTTCATAATAGTATATTTTGTATAAAATTAGCTACTTATTTTTAAAATCGATCATGCTATACATGTTTTACTTTGTGTACATTGCGAAATATGCCCATATATGTTATTATAATAAGTGGCAGTTATAATTTATAAGTTACCTATAACCCACGAATATTATCATATATAGCTGCAAGATTATAACTGTAAATTCTAAGTAAAATATCTATATTCATCACACGTATCTATTCAAAATCTCCAAATGACGTATAATGTATATATTTTAATAATTAAATGTGCTTAATTAATTATCTAATTAAATTTCACACGTACAATTTAAGAAATGTGATATTATATACTATTATTGGCAATATTAGGATTTTAGGATGTGCCTTTCGACTTTCCTTAACCTACAAAATTATAATAAACCAAACGTCTTTAGATTAAAACATATTTAGGAAGTTTATACTACGATTTTCCTCGGATCAACTTCAAAATTAAATATTAATATATTGTAACAATATGAAATGGGAATCGCAGAATTTATATTGTTTTTATCGGAACGCGTTTATAGCGATTTTCAAAATCTATAAAACTGGACTATGATTGTAAAATCCCTTTACGCTATCGCAGATTCTAAATCAAACTAAAATACTAATGTTGTACAATAATCCATACGGACGATTAATTTACTTATATATGACAGAGGCGACAAGTCTCAAGGTGGTCTGTATATTTTTTGTGTAGATACCACCACCAGTTGAACAAACCATTCATCGGCGTCCCAATAATTAATACAATCATGAATTTATGAGTATATAATATACAGGAATCAAGATTTAGCTAACACTAAATATTTTGGCTAAGTGACCTTCAATAGAAATATAATTTTTATGGTTGATCTATATTCATTTTTTTAGAATTACCTGTCTCATACACTTTATTTTACTATGTACCATGTAATTAAATCATAAAATAAAAACCAATAGATAACATAATATACCTATACAAAATTACTAACACAATAATTAAACTGTATCTATATACTTATGTATAATAATATATTTATTTTATTAATAATAATATATGGACAAATATATAATTATAAGTTATTGCGATCGCTGTGCTGTGAGTAATAAACTAATAAAAACTATAATTTATAATTTGAATAGTGATGAATATCAAAAAGAATTTGGATAACTATATATTTAGTTTTATGTCTTAAATTGTTTTAAAATTAATGGACAATAAGAAAATATTGAAATTAGAATATATTCTTGATATGTGACAAAAAGTAAAATGAATAGAAATCTATAAAATGATCTTGGGTTAATGCTGAAATTACTATAGGTAGTTATTTAAAAAAAGTGTAGAGCTTAGTATTATAATTGATCAGTTACTTGTACAATTACTTTTAAAATTCAACTAGTTGTATTGTAATGTCACGCAAAAAAAAAATAGTAAGTCATAGTAGGTACCTACAAATTAAATGTTGTTATTTTTTTTTTTATTATTCCAATTATACCTAATTAATATAACGAGTATGTCATTCCTAAAAAATTCCATTTCTATATAAATCTTAGAAAATCGAATGCAGTTAACTCTGAGCGTGAACACTCTGTGAAAAATAATATGATACATATAGTTTAAATAAATTTAAATAATACAAGTTATTATCATACCTAGTAGTTACGCCTTTTCACGCGGTGACGGTATTTAAATAAAACTACTTATTGTATTATTGTCCTATCAAGTATCTGTTTTTTTTTTTTTACACCAATTGGAATTAGAATAATATTATATTATAATGTTTACATGATTATCGTACGTATAAACACACACTGTGGATATATTGTGCCTATAATATATTATCGTGGGAATGAATAAAAAATAAATAAAAATAAAACCACGAAGAAGACGACGACGACGACTACGTCCAAAAAACGACGGATAATAATAAGGTGTCGGACACGACTACGGCGTATCGCGCATAACGTGTAGGTATATATTATAATATCAGTTATAATTGTATTATTGTTTATTTATTTATGTTTTATTATTATAGTGTTATGCCTCCGCGATGACGAAGATGACGGCTGCGGCCGGTCCCGTTCACGACCGGAGCACGCGATCCTCCTCACGGTGGCTCCCGCGTTTTCGGACTCGATCACGACCGGGGCGCGTGTGGGCGCTCGCGCGCGCTTACACACACACTCGCTCACACTAACGCACATTTGTGTATTATAGACGTGCAAACGCGCGCGAGGTCATGAGAAAGTGTCCGACAACCACCGCCGCCGTATAGTGTGTTTGTGGGACACACACCCACTACAACTGAAAGATATGGACATTTAAAATGGGTATATACATGTATAATATTATTCTATATGTTGGGTACGCGTACCGTATAACGATCCGATTTACCGATATGTCACCGGCACACTGAACTACCGGTATTTAAATACCGTGCAGAATAAATATAATATAATTCTGATTTGAAAAGCCGCACGGCAAGTCTTCACGAATAGCCATGGCGGTTAGGTGTATAGTATATATATTTCTGTGCGCACGAAATACGAATAATATTAATATAAAAAATAATCGTATATTATTACACTGTGCAGCGTACCTATACCTATACATATCGTTTTGATATATTTAGTTTATCGTCGTTGTATTCGTTCAGTTATTATTATTATTGTGTTTATAAATATAGATTTATGTATTACATACTAATGTACTATAGTAATATCAACTATATACTATTTACAATTTTTGTAAATATTTATTTGTCAAGTACTTGTACAATACTAATGATTAATGATTGTATTATAATTATTGAGTTTTATTGTAATTTTAATAGAGTAAAAAAAATAAAACTATGTTATTAACACTACATATTAATTAAATATTTAAAAAATATTTACTATATAGATTATAGCTGGGTTCGTATAGTATCAGATAAAATAATCTGATCAGAGATCTTTCCAAAAACTGAAGATCCAAAAAATGTGATTTAAACTATGTTTTCACCGCTTAAGCAGAATATTAATTGTATGGTTTTTTTTTTTTGTTAAATTCAATTTTATTTATATACAGCAATTATTACTTATTTATTTTTCATTCTTGAAAAATATAACCTTTATACTTAGTATTTTTTTTTTATGGATATGTATAAATTGGGGTTCGGACTATTATTGATTCCGATGATCTTCTAAATGACACTGTATTGTAACAACTATACTAAATATAATTGTGTAAAATAATGTTCTTACCTTAGAAAATCCGTAACTAGGCGTTGGCAAGCAATGGTGGTGTAGACATTCGTGACGTTTAAATGCTGTAAAAAAAAAAAAAATCTTAATAAATTATTAACGTGGATATTACACGTTTTAACGTGTATAAATATAATAAAATTAAAGAGTAAATTTCACGCGATTTGAAATGATAAATTAATATTTTTATTTTATTCGAGAAAAGACAAGGTCAGATTCTGCGTTGACGGCTATAGAAATATTGGCTTTTATAATAATGTTCTCTCTGTTGGCGAAGTATCTACTTATATTACAGGTGTTTGAACGTTTGTCACATCGTATACCTATATGTTGTTCTTATGTGAGCTATTTACGACTGTTTTATAGCCAACCAACCTTTTTTTTTTTTTTTTTTTTGCTGCATTTATTGATCGCGTATTAATATTTATTACATCATTATTAATATAGATATATACTCTGCGTTTAATGGACATGTACTCAATAATAAACGAGTAATTAATATTATTATTGTGTCACAATATTTTATGTTTTTTTTACGAATTCTACAAGTCCACGTGTATTATAAATATATGGAAAAAATTCAACTGTTTTTTTTAATCAAACTATAATATTATACTTTAATAATAATTTATATATGATGTGTTATCTAGAAGATACAATTATATGTTTAGGGTTGAACTTATAAGAATCTGATGTAACCTTGTGAATTCCAAAATGATAAATAATATAATATACTTTCACAAATATACATAGATGTGATAATTATTTGTCGATAACATTTTTGGCTTTAAGAACGAATAAGTAAAATGTTTGATATGACAATACAAATAATTTGTAATTATGATTCAGCAATATATTTGAATGAATAATGAATCATTATAAATCGTACTAACTTAAATTACATTATAGTGTTCAACAGTTTTTTTCGATTTGCGTCACATTAAATGTCTAGTGCCGTTTATATATTGAAGGTGTATTTCTAATATACATTTACAAATATAATCGGGATTTGAATATTTAGCTTACGTAACGATTTGAATCTTCAGAAACGAATAGAGGGTCAAGTGTATAAAATTCCATCAATGATTAGAATATTTGACGTTTAAGTACTCTTCAAACATAAAACATTATTTGTTGCATCATCGTATGGCAAAAAAAAAAAAAAAACTTTGAACAAATCTTTATAAATATAATATACTTAAAATGTGAGTGTGTGTGTGTGTGTGTCGTACACTCGTACATAAACATTTACCTATTGTATAGGTATCTATAGGTGCTATAGATGTACACTAATATTAAAACAAATTCGATTGTAATTTAAACAGAGGTTATATATTATGTATGTAGTATGTATTTTATTTTCAGTCGTCTCGATAAATTCTTGTCGGCTGGTACTTCAAAGTTGGTTAATATTTTTTCTCATTCTCGCTATGTACAGCAATTTTATTCTACAGCCATGGTATAAACTAATAATTGTCATAATTGGTATGTGCTTCATGATTTATTATTTCTAGTACGTCTGTATAACTTCACAACAGATAATTTACCATGACGTAATAAACTCTAAAGTATTACTAACATAATATCCGCTTCACATAAAAAAAAATATATATATATAAAACATTTCTTTCTTATAGTTCGATATTTTTATTAAAAAATTAATAATAAACATTGCAGGGTTATAATATATAATTCTCGATTCTGGGACACCAAAGATATTATATTTTATACATTTTCGAATTCATTATACATCGTAAATTACTGTACATAATTAATATTAAAAATATCATAATATTATTCGATCGAGTGACACAATATTATTTTATACAGATAGCCAATAAGTATAAGTAGAAAAACCGACTAGGCCGACCATATTATAGGTTTGGTATTTTATTATTTAATGAAATAACGAATATGATATACCCGCTAATACGGACCACGAAGAAAGTTCTAAACATGGAAAGAAATCGCCTCGATCATGCATACCTAAATATTTTACATTATTTCACGGTCGATTACGATATTTTATGAATTAGTCACGGATTACGCGCGGCTTCGCGTACGGCGTGCATATTATACGAACGATGATAGATAGGTGTACAGGACGTTTCGTCGCGGATTTGAACGAGAAATACGAAAAAAAAAACGCCGCAATGGCACACGACCGCCGAGATATAAACAATAATAATAATTTCAATATTCTAAATGCGTTCGAAAAGTTCAAGACCCGGGACAGACGCATAGATAATAATTCGTAAAAGATCAGTCGTCGTCGTCGACATTATATAATACACGAGTATACGTACGTACCAATATAGGTATAATATTATATTATACATTAACGCCGTAACAAGATTATATGAGTAGTCAAGGTGTATACATTATAATATTATTATATTTTATATACTCGCGTTTTTTTAATGTTTAAAATACACGCGTGCGCATATGATTATACACATCAATTTCATCGACATACCCGTCGGAGAATATTTCATATGGATCATATTATGTTGAATTCTGTTTGTCTTTTTAATACATTTCCGTATTTAAAAATACATGCCGAATGATGGTCACACACATATTTGAATAATGATATAATATATATATAGGTACCTAGCTAATATAGTGTAGAATCAAATATCTTTTAATATATTATAAGTTCGCTCGCGTAATAATAATACGTGTGTTTCGGATGGTCCCACTGACTACTGACCACAATCTTTTATCCATAAAATCTTTATGTCGATTATCGTTTTTTTCGCATGTTTATAGGTATATAGGCTGATTGACCAATCATGATTTGTGTTTTGAATAACTGCGTTGTTCAAAATACAAATTTTTAAATATCTATGTCCTACACCTATAATTACTTACAAAACCATAAATATTTTAAAATTCTTTAGGTTTTTTGTATCATGATGCTTAAAGAGTGTCTTGTGGAAATACAAAATTTTTTCACATAAGAACGTATATTTTCTACTGCACCAAAATAAATAATTTAGAGGATAATTTTTCTGAAAACTTCGACATATCTACATTAATACTGGAACTGATTTTTTTTACTTGTTTGACTTTATGTACTGAGGATAATAGTCCTTGATATAGGGTTGAGAATTTATAGGAAATGTGTGAGTATGAGCTGTATTATTTAGTAATTAATATTTATCTATCAGTTTTAATTTATTATTATGCTTTATAATTATGTTTGTAATTTGTAAAAATGATCCAGGTATAATAAATACCAGTTCCAATATTACATGTGTTTTCTATTTTTTTAAAACCAAAGTATTTTTATTCTTGTTCGAAACATTTTAATAACTGAATAAAGAAAAAAAACTAAAAACCAATTTTAAACTCATTCGAATTTTGAATAATTGTAAAAGTACCTACATCAATATTTTCAAAAATTTATTTGTAAATAATATTTTAGTAAAAATGGTGTTTCTTATTTCAAAAATAAATGTTTGTATCGTAGCAGAACATTTTTTATAAACGATGGAAAAAATCTGAAATTTTCAAAATATGGTATAAGTATATCTGTGGTATCTACTTACATTTAAAAATTTTCAAAAAGCAGAATAATTTGAATAAAAGGCATGGGGTATTATCTGTGAATTACCTTGTATATACATATCACGATGTGATCATAGGTGTGGGTACGCGTATATAATACACTAACCATGCACTTCGAGTCTGCTATAATATATAATTTTATATAATACGCCGCGCGTAATAGTCTCTGTGGGTACTGTGGCGCATTTTCCACGGAGCGCTTCCCAATCGGTTGAAACGATTATACCTTGTATTATATTATATACGCGTACCTATACCAATATTATGCACGATCATAGATCATACCATCGCGCGTGTTATAATCGCCGATCCGATCGCGGGCACGACCCCCGTCGCGTATATTTGTATTTATATATACGCGCCCAGACGGATTACGTATTATGCATTAGATGTATGATATATATTATTATATATACATTATAATATATATATACGACGGCGCACTTCTGTCCGGAAAAATAAAATAATATTTTGTCGGGTTTCTCGTTAGCGTGATGATGGGACACGACCCACCAGCTGCTGTAGTAGCTCGTTTTTCTTTCACGCGTCTTCCGGGTGTGAAAAGGTGCAGCTCATCTGAATATCGGATAACGGACTTCCGATAGCCACACAACAGGTAAACGAAAAAAAAAATAACAGCGGTATAACTGCAAAACTGCTCACTGTATGTGCTCGCATTTAATGTATTTTATTTTATTTACATGTATAATATAATACGATGTACCTATATAATAATAAGAGTGTGTGTATACGATTCACGATTATGAATATAATAATTCATTGTTAGAACCGTGGGGACTATTTTAATCATTTTATATAATTAGATGTATAATATTGGTAATCTACATTTTTATCACAACATATTAAAATTGTTTGAAAATCATGAACTTGTATGTAGCTATATATGGGTGTATGGGTGGTAGCCGCGGCCGAGGGGGTGGTTCTTATAAACATCGATTAAATACATTTTATAATATCTATTACTATAATAATTATAATATTGACGGGTAATGAAACTAAATAATATACCTAATACAATACTTATTATAGTGGCTCGAAAATAAATCGAAATAAAAACAGTTAAAATTCTAAAATTTTCAAATCATGTTCATATATACGTTTAGTTCAATATATTCGAATATTTGACTCGTCGCGTCACCACGATATAATCTCATATGCTGTAGAGTGTAGGTATTATTATATTATTTTAAACGGGTACCCTGCGGAGAGAAGGTCATTTGGATAGGCATACATTCGTTTTGAAATTAAACCTACCTATCTAATATTAAAATATACAACGGTTGTTATTATAATATTATGAAGACTAGCCCGCGATATCAGGTTATTTGGTGTACCACAGATGAAATCGATTTTGAACGTTCATAATATCTACGATCGTTCAGAACGAATATTGCTTTTAATTAATTAATTCAAAACGATTCGTATGACTTAATGGTTATAAATTTAATTTAGCACGCTCAAAATATCAAACTCACATTATATATAGGTACTATGAGAATTTAAGTATCTACCGTATCTGGCTTATTAAAGTTTTTACTTTCAGATAAGATGTAATAATATGTATACATATATTTTTATTAACGAACGTTTTTGTTTAATCATAATATTACATAATATATTATAATTTGTTTGCAGATAAAGCAATTTCATATCGGTCAACATAACACTTGGATTGGTTGATTGGTAGCATATCTCATAGATTATAATACATATTATCTTATATAATTTTTTATAATACATCGATATAGTCTCAATCTTCTAATACGACAAAATTATAGATACTTCCTGGTGTATAAATGTAGACCACACACCAGAGTCAAACGTCAATTATTTAAAACTTATATTATACTATACAGCAGTAAGTATACATACATTATACACTTAACATGCCTTTAGCTATACACCACCTACACCTATTTAATAATAATTCGATCACGACTTGAAACAATATGATTGTAAATAGATACACCAATTTAATGTTAATTTTATTATACTTTTCATTCAAGTATTCTGTATTATACTCTCGTAAATTTTGCTACCCACAACAACTGCAATTTTACTACAAGTCTGTTACAACTCTTCTGTATGCTAAGTCACAGTTCACATTTTTAATAATACGTTGATTTTGCTTTGAAATTGCTGCACGATATTTCGTAACAACTCAGACAAGGGTACAAGACAATTATTATTATAAATTACATTTAAGTAAATATTTATTATTATGGTGTAGTACTGTAGTTAGTGTAACTATATTACAGCAACTCGTAAAAAAAAATAAAAACAAAAACTCTTCAAACCTGTTAGTATTTAACATTTATAATATAATAATTTAATTTTTAATAATTTGTATTGCTTATAACTATTATATGTTGTATATTAATATAAAAATAGTACCTATTCACTATTGTAATATAAAATATCAATATTGTTTTATGTATAAACCTACTGCAATTAAAAATATTAAGTATATTAATTCAACAAAAGAATTTATTTTGAATTTCTATAAAATTAAGTCAATAATATATAGGTTGTTATATAAGTAAAAGGCTATTAAAACTTTTTTTATAACTACTAAACTAATATTTTACATTTTTAAATATAGTTCGTTCATCTACTTATTATAATATGTTATATTTAACATCTACATGACGGCCGTTAAAGTCACTCGAGTCACACTCCGCTCTATACGTTCTGTCAATATAAATACTTATCCGACATACGCGAAATCATAAACGTTTAAAATTATTATATTTATCGTATATATAATATGACGTGCAACGTTATTTATGTCTTATAATGCACGTGTAACGGGTACGTATGAATTATAATATTGTACGTTTTATTTTAAGCGTCATTCTGCAGCGCTGGTCCAATCGCGAGCGCATATCTATATATTTTTACACGTTTGTTTGCACAACGGAATATAAAACACAACTACTTGACATTCATTCCTCCGTCGCAATAAGTCCCCAGAAGGCATTTGGCCACGAGTGCGGGTGCGACGAGTAAAATAAGGACGATCAGTTTATAGCAATTATATGTAGATATACAGAGGGGTAGCGGGGCGCACTCGTTTTACCATTTACTCGCGCTGTACATAGTTTATAATATATTATGTAATATTCATTCACGTACACATAAAACATATCATTACTAAGCCCGCAAAGCGACCGAGCCTAATAGAATTAATTTTCTGGCGTACGTCGTATATACCACTATCGTCTTCGTCATGCAATAATAATAATAATAACAACAATATCGTCGGATCGAATCGGTTCACACGTTTCACGTCGTTAATATTATTATATACCGGTAACATGGTTATGCGTACGAGTACCTATATATGTAATATGGCTCATATTATAAAATATGCATCCAGCGCAGGCATAAAATGAAAAGAAGCCATGGTAATAACAATTTGTTGGTTTTAAACGATATCATTTCATATTTATGTAAACACCGTAGTTTTATATAGTTATAATATTATAAAAAACTTTTTAACATAAACACGAAATTACATAATTATTATAATATAATAATATAGGTACCTACGTCCAACACATTTCGTCCAATCGTATTTTTTGTTTAGACATTTCAAATTATATATTCCTACTAAAAATAAATTGAAATGTTTTTAACAATTTGACAGATGCATAATTGATGATTTATAATATATTGGTATTGAGAAACTAAGCTTAGGTTGAATTTAGTTCTACAGTCATTTATACCTATTTTTTTTTTTTAACATTTTGAGGTGATTTTAATGAAATCTGAGATTTATGAAAAATATTTTCTTATGATAAAAT
>VUJU01000849.1:34561-78441 GCA_009835225.1 Aphis craccivora
TTTGAATATTCTTTAAAATAATTAAATAATATCAATATTTCAGATTTTTGTACATTTTTCAATTTATTTCGGGTAGGTATAATACTATAATTATATATTTATATACCATAATTTAAAACTTAAAAAAATTTTCGAACGCAAACCTAAACCGATAAATTCCTTTTATTAAAAAACTCTTATTCATGAAATTCTGACGAAATCCGTGAGTCTTTTTTGAGAAAAAATATATAAATATACTCATCATCTGCAATAATTATTGAGCAGTTAATATAATATAGGAAAAAGGTGCCTATACTGAAGTATAGTATATATAATATAATACACATATTAGGTATAACAAACAACAGTATACCTATAGGTATATATTATTATAAGGTTGCGGGAATAAGTATATACACTGTTATAGTGCGTTAAATTGTAGTTACTCACAGCTGTCGTCGTCAAATAGAGTTCAAATGTCTGGAAAACGCGTACCTATACGCGTTTTAAATCAAAGGAACATCGCGTGCAAAAACCGTGCGATTTCTACTCACGGTCGCAGGGCACCCAAACAGAATAAGTCTATAAATCTGGCTGCAGTGGCGGTAGTAGATATGTATATACATCGTCGCAATGTATATTTTACCTATAAATCGCAAATCGGAGGCGTAGAAAGTTTGTGCGCCTATATTGTATTTGTGCAGCTATTGCGAATTTATCGTCCGTTGCGCTTTCACCCGCGCGCGCGCGAACAATAAGGCCGTTATATTATTATAGTCGTATATATATGTATAAGTAGGTATACACGAGCGTACAACATTGTATTATTATAATAATATATATCTGTATACTGCAGTACGGTGTACCTATATAATAATGTGCATTGGGTATAAAATATACGCACAATGCTAAAACTTATATACTCACGGGCCGCGGTGCTGTACTTTAGAACAAGAGGACATTTAAAAATATATTTTATAATATAGACTATAATAGCTTTATATAAATAGCATCATCGGGAAAAAATTACGAATTTGTCAGATTACGGACCGTAACTCTGCAGAAATAAATACAGCACTGATGATGCTCATATAGGTTTTTTTACAATCGTTCTATTGTCGCAGTCATAGTTTAAACCGTACCATATAGTGTGCGTGTATAATATATATATAATATGGAGTCGTTCACGCTGAGAATGCGGAAGAAGCCATAAGTGCAAATAATTATCACTCGCCAAGACCAACGAGACGACACTGTCTCGGTATTAATTGCATATTTGCAGAAAAATCTATAATGTATATAGTACGTAAGAATTTTAAGTACCACTATCTTGAAAATCGTGAAAAATGTCTAGTACCTATATTGAAATAATTAAAAGTACCTCTACTCATACTTTTAAATTTTAATGCAACAAAAAAATATTTTCATCAATGACAACATCACAACACTTGTTCAAAATATTGAGCGTTGTAAATTACAAAATTTAAAAAAAAAAATTTTAGTGGTCAAATTAAATTAAATACTATAGTTATATAAATTATATAAAATTTGATGGATTTATGTTTTTTTTTTTTTTAATATTAGTAGACTTATTGTAACTATTATATCGTATATGTTATTCGTCCGTAAAAGTGTACAATGATCGTTAGATCCTTAGATCGTTATCTAAGGACTTGGGTACGAACAACTAAGGGTCTACAACAATAACCATATATGCTGTTGAAGACGGCCATTATCCAAAAAACCACCCTATCGGCTATCATGAAAAATATTAAAACATTTACGCGCATGCGTAAAATGGAGGATTTTGGCAGAATAACCGCCATTTTATTTTTACGGTTCACAAAACGATAATGATATACATAAATATTTATATTATGTATATCTATATTATATACATAGGTATAGTGCGGACGGCGACATTACCCACACTATTGCATCGCGGGACCGCCGTAGCGTGACGGAATGGCGTCCTCACGGTGTATACTGTATAATATACCTACCTAATATTATTTTCTATTCGTGTTTCGTACTTATACTGTAGTTTAACATGTAACTATTCTGCTATAGCTCCTGTATTATTTACGTGCATGATGTATTAATAGTTTTAGAACTCCCTTATGGGGTTCATCATACAACAAAAAATAAATATTTACATGCTTCTCTTTACCTAAATGACAAAACGATATCATTAAGGAAACAGATTTTTTTTTTAGATTTTACACCACTCTATATTAAAAAAATAATAATAATAATAATAAATATTATAATTATTAAAAATAAAAATAGAAATATTATTATTATTATTAATTTTAGAATATTAATTTTTAAATTAGTTGATTAATGATTTACCTAGTAATAATATTATAATTATGTATAATGTTTTGCTTTATCTGTAAGAATATATTGTGTTATTGTACTTATTATTATAAATAACACAACCACTGCAAATAACGTTTTCTTTCCGGAATTTTTTTTTTATTTTATTATTGGAAATTATTATTTTTAATTCCAATTATAAAAAAAGTGCACATTCATATTATTATGCATAAAACACGCCTCCTTATACATCCGTTAATTAATTAGTGCGAGCGTTATTTCAATTAATTTTGTCGGCTGGCAGATTGCGGGCGTTTATTAACAGTATATTATAGTCGCAGTATAGAGCGTGTATTGTACGTGTATATTATTATTAATATGATATATATTAATAATAAAAAAAAAAAACATATTATACGGAACAGATTTCGAACCGGTAACTCAATATTTCCGAACGGCATGTTATAACACTATAATGTATAGCTATAAAATATAGTACTATGTTGGTGCGCGATACAAGTTATAACATAACGCGTATTATATATAGGTACGAAGGTACGCGTATATTAAATGCGACCAATTTGTTTAATTATAAAACGAGACCGAGAATCGATTATAAAAAAGAAAAAAATGAACAAGAATGAGATAAGATAATAATATAATCAACGATCAACGGCGTGTGCCGTCAATGGTTCATATTTTTCACGTGACGGGGGAAAAAATTGTACGTCGTATTGTAGACCTATATTACATATTATTATGTACGCGTAATAGCTAAATTGGGTTTACCGGACTGTGCGTCGCCCGAGCAATTTAAATGTAAATCGGCGGCCCCCGTCCGGGTCACCTCCCGTAGGGTACTACCTCTCACTCCTTTTATAATATTATATATTATATTTTATATTTTATATTATGTTGCCATTAACGCTGGACGAACGTCGATCGACCTCCGACCCGGAAAACGGTGTGCGCCGCGTGACCATAATATTATATACACGTCGTCGCACGTGTATGTATGTGTGCGTTAATATATACATATATATATAATTGTATGTGCACTAACTACTAATAATAATATATACAGTCTCCAAAAAAAAAAATATACACACGACGAATTATTTTATACTCATAACTCGTTCGAGTCGTTTGGCGCGCGCCCACCGTCTATCAACCCCTTTACCCCCCATCCATCCATTGACTATAACTATCTGTCGATCATATCATTATCAGACTACAACTATGCGACCATCACGACTAGTGACTGTTTAGTGAATTTATGTATTTTAGATGTGGCACGCGAGCAAAATATCTATATAACTTATATATAGTAGGTGTAAAGTATACACCTACTATTACAACATCGTAATAAGTACATAATATTATTATCATTATTATCGTATTTTATAGAATTACAGTTTCTGTATAATGACTAAGAAGAATCATAATATGAGTGTATAAGTGCACACTGCATAGGTATGTTAAAATAAAAATCATATTATTTTCACGGGAGCGAGAATTCACAGCATATGTATTATTTAAAATAATTATACTTGAAATGTTGAATTTTTTTAGTTTCAACTATTTTATGTACGAACTAGGTATTATATGATGGACTTGACATGTGATTATTAATAGGTTTTAGAAACGTACCTATAATATATAATACATACATATTAAGTTACTATAATAAAAGTTGAAAAGAGAAACGACAGAAATTTTGATGCACTAAAAATATAATCCTTTTTAAGGTTTAACGTCATTATGTTATATGCTATATTATGTACATGCTACATACTGCAGGTACCTATTTTCAGTTGAGCCACGATGATGTTTCTAGTGCGAAGGTTTCAAAATTATATTTACTGCTACACAATTGATGTTTTTCGTATTTAGAATTATAAACAGCTTTATACAATTGAATATGTTAACAACACTTTGTTATTTTATCCTATATTATAATAATATGCATTACGATAGCGAGAAAAATACACCGTGCCAATACAATATATCGACGGTGACTATGGGTGAAAACTGAAATGTATATTTGTTCAACAGCCAAGATGATGGTACTCGAAAATAATAAACGTTCGTGTAGAAACTAGGTATAGGTACCTATAGTTATCATATATAAGGAGAAGATCCTTAGTAAATTTCTCCCGTATATTATATTGTCCTACATACTCCGGCAGTCTGCTGCTTTCCGCAAAGTTAAGTTTATGAATGGCTCATATGGTGGTTTAGTTTGAAATATATACATAATAATAATAATAATATACTACGCGAAATGCCAAGAGTAGGTTTGTTTGTTTTAAAACCAATTACCCGGTAAAACATATTCTAATCACGAATATATATATATTATATAAATAGAATAATAATTTAATATATAGTACACTCATCATCACCATGCAATTGTGTAAAAACTAAATAAAAACTTTTTTTAAGTTGTATTTTCACGGTTTAAATGGTTTTTCATAGAATGTTTTTCGTTTTTATATGTCAAAATAACATTGTATTAGGTACATAAAATCGTACGCACAGAGTAGGTATATACAATTTACAATTTATTATATAAGTCCTTTATTTAAAACTGTATTAATACTTGTACATAGAATAACTACTATAGTACCTATCTAAATATAATTCTATGTACAAACTGCAGTATAATATATACCTATGCAAATAATAATATAATAAATACAACACAAATAATTTAAAAACTTTAACCGAATTGGCAGAAATAAAAGTATAGGGAACTTATACTTATCGGCTTACTTTAAAAAAAGATATTAAAACTTAAACTTTTAGATATTTAACTACACTTTTTATACACCGTTTAACCACGGGAGCATTAGCATCATAAACAAATATTGAAATATTTATAAATAATCAATTTAAAACATGAATAAAATATAATATAGGTACATAATATATTATAATAATTTATAGAACCACGGTTATAACCAACGTTTATAAATCAGCTAGCTGATTTTCAATATAGGTATATATTATATTTGTCGCAATAACTAAAAATTATGATATCCGGTTCCCGAAAACTTTAATATAAGTACAAACAATTTAACTTCTGCGAAATTTCGTATAAAGAAAAAACTATGGGTACGTTAAAATTTTTGAAAAATTACAGTGGAGGTAGGTACTCTGTAGTTTTGCATTTCAAGTGGAGAACTGAACATAACTTCAATAACAATAATAATAAATTCTGCGAGTATATTATAGGTAAGTTATAACCGTAATTATTTATATTGTGTATTAATGCGCCTATTATATTAAACGATATAATATGTATGTATGTGGGAGACGCGATTCGATGAGATTTGAATTGTATTTCGTATGAAATTACTACGAAAAACGAGAAACGTCTTTGGATAATATTATATTTTATATTTTTATTATATATATCATTGTATTTAGGTGTACCAAATTACCACATCTTACATGCAGTCGGGTTCGCGAGCACCCGAGAAATCATAACGCCACGGCGGCGGCGCGGTGGCAGATCGTAATCGACACGGATGCAGCGGACGCGCGCGCGTATAATACATTACAATAATAATACGCGCACCGATATAATAACAATAATCCGCCCACGAATGTACATACATATATATATATATATTATAATATGAGTACGCGCGCGCGTTGCACACACAGAGCATAATAATATCGTACCGGCGGCGGACCGTATAGGTATATTATATATACACACGATCATCGACAACCGACATCAATACACACCGAATATTGCTATGCACATATATATTATATTATATCTATAGGCATGTATTATATGGTACTATAATACAAGTGCAGGTATTATAATAGTTGTACATAATAATATGTATATTTATAGGTGTATATATGCATGTATAGGTATAGCGTTGTCTCTGCGCATAGGAATGTTGGAGTATTAAATGTGCGTACAACACACACACAAACGCATGAGCGAGCGTTATAAGCGAGTACGCCGAAGCACTAGCTGGGGTAACGGAACGGTAATAACGCAATATTTCCGACTTTGGGTACCGCCCCGTCAGCGGCTAATACCCATGGCATTATAGTGTGTATGTGTGTGTGAGAGTAAAACGTACCTATCTACCCCCCTTCCCCTTCCCCACAATGTACAATATGCGAGAGTTTCTTTTCTACGCGTACACACCGAAATTGACTGTGGAAATGTTTAAGGACCGGTTTTTTTGATTTTTTTTATAACTTATTACTATGATTATTTTTCATTATTTTTATTTTGGAATTTTATAAGGTTACAAAATCGACACCGCCTCCAATACGTCAAAATATATTGTTATGTTATATATATAGACATACATTTTGTGAAAAAGTTAATGCCACATAAAGATATCATATACCAATATTACGTACAATGAATTCAAAAGCATAAATTTAAAATTTTCGCAAAAAATATATTTATATTAATTGGGTAAATATTTATTTCTACAATTAGATTACGTCAACGCCCGCTTGCATTAGTTGGACAAAGACCGTTTTTTTGTAGGTAGGTATTCCAAACTAACTTACGAAGTGTAACTAAAACAATTATATTATTACGCCTCTTCGGGCGTACATTTTTCAAAATGCATTATTATTAATTTTCCTATTTTATTTAATTACTACAAGTGTAAAGTTCATATTTTGAAAATCTCTATTCACTTTTATCAATAACATATTGATATTTTGTATGTACCCATTTTAATTGCTATACTATCTCGAGTGCAACTTTACATATGGTTTGAAAATATACTTATAAATTACGACATGTTTTATTTCTCTTTGACAATAAATTATTAACATTAGAAGTTTGTATACACACACATGCATGTATATATCTATACACATAATATTAGAATTATGTATACATAAGCTATTCAGAAGGTTGTTAAAATACTCTATACTGTAGGATATTATAGATATCTTTAATTGAATAGATATATATAGATAAATAATATTTTATTATTATATTTTAATATCAACATATTAAACTATATACGTTAATGCTAAATTAATTTCATTAAATCTAAAAATGTTTAAACTTGAAACAGTTGAAACTACAAAGTCCTCAATTGCATCTTGAATATTCAGGGAAAGAAATATTTTGACCTAATATGTTAAATATATACATATATATGTTTTAATATGTTACGTATTATATAATAATAATTATACATAAATAGTAAATACTTAAAAACAATAATAAAAAACAGAATGTCTCAATGTTTAAGCAATGATTATTATTGCACGTTTTAAATAGTTGGTAAATTACCTATACATTATTATTGCAATTGAACACGAGCGGTAAGGAAAAACAGTACTTGCTTAGACATCCCAACTGTCGCGTATTAATATGTTCCATTACAATAATATTATGTAAACTATATATAATATGTATATGTATATATGTATATCATGTCTGCGATCGATATCTGACCAATATTACGCGCGTGTAATGCTTCACTGCGCGCTACAGAATCTCTTTGAAAACACCTATATTGTAAGCCACGATACTCACATGTTTTAAAATGTTATCCGGTAACAACATGTGTCGAAGTATACACATATTACAGAGATTGAACTGTAGAACTACGGTTGATAAGGTATGGTAGTAATATAAAGTACCGATAACTGCGTTGTAGTATAAGTATATAACCGTTTAGTATTTCTGCGTATGTATATATATGGTATAATGTTCTTATTGTGAATACGACCGTTTTTATTTTTTCTATCATTTGGCACCATCTCTTCTACTCTGCGGATAACCCATCCCTCTCGGCCACACTACTCAACCATGAAGCGTGTACGCGCGGGAATTTTTACGAGTAAGTATACTACTTGTAACCTATATGTACATAGTATATCTTCTTTCTTGAATCGCACGTTTCACACACATACATATACTATGTATCTTCATAACCACATTTGTGCTGCTATATGTCCAAATAATAATATGAGCATATTAATATTATCATTATTATAATCCATGACTGTCGAGGCTGAGCAAAACAGACAATCGATTTAATGGAAATCCTGTAGTTTTAATATTAAATGTATAAACTGTACCCTATGTTAATTTGAGGGATGGGTTAGGTTACACTCAATTATATTAAATTTCATTGGTTTTGGACAGTTTTAGTACAATATTTTGTTTAATCGTTTAACCAGTCAAAACAATATTTCCTTCATTTCTATACATAATATAAAAAATAATAATAATATGAGACATGTCGTTTTCAAATTACGACAGCGGTAGCGTGGAACAACCTGTGACGAATAGTGTAGCCGTGTCAACTATTGAGTGTAATCTATACACCATACAAACATGCGGCAGCAGGTCTATATAGAATAGTTTAATTATTGTCTCGGACTCTCGACAAGAATACAGCAAAAACGGCACCTCCGGTGGAAATAAAATCGTTAAGTTGTCCCTATACGACGTCTGTTCGTCCATTGTATGTAAATAGTCCAAGACGGGCATAGTGCACGCGAAAAAAAAAATTGAAAAATAATTCACCTTCATTGTGTTTCGGATGAACGGGTCGCGGATGCTAGCGGCGGTTGCGGTGGGAGGCGGGGGGATGAAGTTTATATTATGTATTTATATATAAGTGAGATCGCAGATAACGAACAATATGTTATTGTGTATATTTTATTCTTCATTTTTTCCTCTCCTTATTATTTCGTAGCATCCGAGTATAAGTACATGCCACACTGCATAATATAATGTAATATACATATAGATAGTATATGTATGTTGTTTTAGAAAAGAAGACGCCTCAAGCTCAGGGACTATGTGTAGTGCATGCACGGGGTACAATAATATAATAGTATAATAGCTCCAGGTTGAATTTGCATAATATTGTATAATAAACTGCGACTATGTCGATCGACCCTTTTCAGATGTACCACCCTCTAACCATCATCGCAATTCTGAAACGGTGAAGCTTCAAGATGTCATTAGAATATACGATTCATAAATAAAATGTGTATATTACATGTATAAAGTCAGTTTTGTTTTTACTCTTAAGCAAATCAGATTATTGGATATTAACTACCGGATACTAGCTGATATTACAGAGTAAACTTTTTTATATGTTATATATTGTTAAATTTCAATGTGACATAATATTTTAATAGTAATCTTCAGGTTTAGTAATCATAATAATCATAATTAATATTGAATAGTAAAAACATATTATGCAAATATTTAATTTACATCGGATATTTTTTTGATTAGTTCTAATCACTAGCTATACAGCACAATACACATGGACCAAACAGGACATCTACAGATATTTATGAATAAAAAGAATACAATTTCAATAGATATGGAGATAGTTGTATTTATTAGTTGGACTACCCCAGAATAATTATACTAGCATGATTCTCATATAATTTCAAATATAAAAAACAATATACTTTATTATTGCAATCTAGGAAATCATATAGATACCTTAATGTCTGTAAAGAATTTAAAAAATAGAATATTATGATAAGTTCAAAAACTAAGCACTAAAATGTTTAATGGACCACTATCCCAAATATGCATTTAGCTTACATTTTTAATACTACATCTTAAACCACTAAGGCGCTACCTAATAATATGTTTATGAGATAATGAAACTAAATACGACTGTGAATTATAATAGACAAGAAGTTTTCCATGTATATGTTAATATAATAATACAGTGTAAAGACGTAAACATTTTACATGACGATTTTCAACTAATTGCTTAAAATATGCTATCATACCTATAATACTTTACACGTGTCTGTCTACCGGTATTTATATTTTATACAAATTACACAATACACTACTGACAATATATTTTTTCTTCTTGTAAAGTATCAGTAAAATACGAACCCATAAATTCACTGAACCGATTTAGATGTACACGGCCTTTTTAAGAAAGCAGAGTGGTATTGGCAAACGAGATAAAAACAAACGACCGGTTATGCGTTGGACGATTAGAGTATAATGGATTTCACTTAAAAAAACCTGCTTTAAGGACATGACATATTAAAATACAACCAATATGCTTTATGCTTCAAAAATGTATGTTAAAACACCAAATAATTAACTATAAGTCCATATTGTATAGATTCTATATTTCCGCGATTAGGCTTATAAAATAAATTTCTCAAGAGTGTAATATTGATTTTAAAAAAACCCGAATTACTATTACGATGCGTCATTCAGAGTTGTGTAATTGTATATTATAAATAAAAATAATCCTGATTTATTAATCACTCTGATAATTAGCCTTAATTGATTTAGATTCGAACAAATATTATATTTGCGAAAAATAAGTAAAAACATAATTAGCTGACTACTATAATACGGATATAATACATACATGCGCATTTATCGACATAATAATGAAAATATACAGTGCATCGGTAAATAATGTTCATATTGTTAAACGATTTTAAGGAGGAAAAAATCAAATTATAAAATTATTATTAAATATAAGTACCCATTATTATATTCAACGAGATGACATTGCCAAAATAGACGAAAAAAGGTTAAAATATACATCCTATATACGCACAATATAATGATAACAACGATACTGTATTAGTATAACTATAATAAGATTTATCGACGTCTATAAATATATATGTACCTATTGCGTATATAATATTATTATACAGAGCACAATTATTATATTAGAGGAACTGCGAGATGACGATGTTTGTTCGCGTCTGGGACGGCATAATTATCTTCTTATTCAATTAGACCGAAGTCGTTTTTCCGTCTCTCGCCACTCGCCCCGAAGCCGCTTCTCCCTCTTTCTCCATACCATTTTTTCCCCCGAGGCTTACACGGTCATTAGGCCAGTCATTATTGAATCAAACACGGGCCAAAACCATCATCAATCAACATACGGCGGACCCAATGAAGACGTATTTTTCTTCCGTTATATTATAGCAATAACGCGCACGTCCGTGTGAATCTCCTTGTCAGGCATACAACTGATTTTTTAACAATTTTTTTCTTTTTTTTCATTTTTGGTTGAAGCGGCGAACGCATACAATTATAGTAACGATAATATGAAAAAAAACATTTGTTTAAATACTCTAAAAGCATTGATTACGCACACTTTGATCTCGTCCATAGCGTCTTTGCGTCGGAAATTTATTATTTTATGACTGTGAATAATATAATAATAATTCAAATTTAGTACTAAAACAGAATCACAAGGTATCCACAAATAATTTACCTACATCATTATACTATTATTGAACTTGTATAGACGTACGTAGGGAGTCAATAAGCTTAAAAACCGTTAACGTACTTATTACTTATAGGTATACTTTATTTGTATACCTGTATAATATATAGGTACGAATATAATATTAATACACGTATAAGTATGAGAAAACTTGTATTTTTTTTTTTTTTTTTTATGACAAATATGAAATTAGATTTACAATGATTTCAGAAAACAACCTGGAGACTTAAACGTTGCGTGTATACTGTTCTTTATTATTATAATGTTTATTCAGTAGTACTAATAAATATAATAGGTTTTCATTATTATTATCATATTAACTATATTATTGTTTTTGCATGTATCGTACATGCGTGCAAGCTATAATATCTGGTAATTTGATATTGACAGATACCTACACGTAAATAGCCGCCTACAGACTTTTTCCTCGTTATTGCATGCATCCTTATATTAAACTTATTAGTAACGCTATACTGTTTTTTGATTTTTCAGGCATTTACTTTAAGTTGTGAATTATAATTGTGTAAACTTAATAAGGCTTCATGAGGCATCAGTTAAATCTCGAAATAATTCACACGAAAAGAACGTTATCGACAACACTGAATTTATACTTATTTCTTATATTCACTATAAATTATAATTGTTTCTGTAAATCAGTATATTTCGTATTAATTTTTAAATTTTGAATCAATCACTTATTTAAATAGATGTAATGAATTCACAACTTCCACAAATGTGTCCAAGAACGAAATAATAATTCAAAGAAAAAATTAAATAGCTAGACTAGTATACAAATATTATTAAAATCAAATATTTCAATAGTGTAGTTCTTTTAAATAATACGTAATTGTATAAAATATACGTTTAAGCTATCTCGGTTGAATACTTAATTTAACAAAATAGTGGTAAAATACAAATTAATATTTTATTTACATAATTTCTGTAATTATACGAACAATATATAATTTACCAACATTATTCCAATCATATAAAGATGACAAAGGTACACGTTTACTGGATAGAAAAAAAAAATAGTGAAATAACGTAAATAATTTTGGATACGATTACCATATTATAAATGTGCGGCGCGTATTGTTTAGTATTGACACACGTACTTCTTACAAACACATAAAAAAATAATATAAAATATGATACTGTATTTAATATTCCGTATAATTTTTGGCTCGTGTCGATGTTCGCCGAGCATTATAATCACCAAATTTATGGAAAATAAATAAATATATTAAATCAACAACCGATTCGAAATGAACAATATCACGAATCGTGACTTTATAATGGCTATATAATATTATAATATACTTGCAGCATACACGTAGTCTCGTGCCGGACACGAAACATAAAAAAAAGTTAATATAAGTAAATAGTTACCTACCTATATAATATGTAAAACGCGCGTTGCTATTATAATATTGTATACAATATAACGTTATCATCGTATGGATAACAATAACCAAATTAAAACGACATTTAAACTGTTCGTTTTCGTGATCCTAATGTCGACGTGGGCGGAATTATATTGTTTTCGGAATTGGGTTTCCAACATATTTGCGGTGGACCGCAGAGCCGGGAATGCAGACCGGTTCGGCGCGCGATCAAACGCGCGCGGCGAAACAACAACACCCCGGCAACCATAAAGATAATAAAAAAAGCAACTGAAATAATAATAATAACTCGCACACGTATATTATAGTATTACTATAATAGTAATAATATTATCACGGGAAATAAAAATACGATTATATTATAATATAATATACCTATACCTATTTGTATTATATTAAATAATTTAGTAGGTACCTACACATACAATAACTACAATTTGTACCTATACGGATGAGAATTCAAATGATAAAATATCCGAAAATATAAATTCGCCTCCACGCATTAGATATACAGGTGCTAATGGGTTGTATAAATATATAAAAATAATAATAATAACACGAGTCTGAGGGCTACTGAATATGTGCCACGACGGGCGAGCTTGCTAGCGCGTGCGCCAGATAGGTAAACTATGCGTAGGACGCGTGGGAACCACTTGTGGCGATGTATACCAAGGTCGTGTAATGGCGGCGGATTCGGCGGACGGTATCGATTACCGCGTGCACACACATATGCAAACGCCAACTGTTGGCGAAAATAAACTTCTCAGCGAGCCTCGAGGGTCCCGGCAGAAAGCAAGTATCGCACGCTCATCTGAAACGCTATTAGCGGTTTACGATAAAAAAAAAAAACCACAGATATTTACCGCTCTTAATATACCTATATATAATATTATATACCTACGTTTTATTTTATTTTATTTGAATTACAACCCGAGTCTTTTGCGAGTAGGCTATGACTGCATTATTATAATATATTATTTCCCTGCGCCGAAGATTTATTATCATATCGCATAACGGATGTTGTTAAACCGCCCGTTTATAAAGTCGTCATTATTATTATTAATATTAACTATAAACGCTGTAAACCAAAACGGCTTTAATTATTTTACGTTAACGATATTATAATATGCTGCCCAAATATGTTCATATCATATTATTTATGTATATATTATCAACCGTCCAGCCACCAGCTATTACCGTATACACTTATTACTTATTACAAATGGGGACAATCTAACGACATTTGTAATTTAGAATAATTGTACTAAATATTGCTCTCCCTATATTTTACGTTTAGTAGGTATACTAATATTACATTTACCTTTTAGTTTTAATTTTAACTATGACAAATATACGTTTTTGTCCAATGTAATTGAATCATCATACACTTTACGTAAACTACGTAAAATAAAACGATTGAAAATTAAAAACTTATAACTTATATTAATTAATTGCATGGGTTGTGGATTACTTACATACACACAGTTATACCTTATACATATATACAAACATTTTCTTAGTTTAGATAAATAATTTCCGCAATCTATTTTTCACCCGATTACTATGACGAGAGTATCAAATAGGCGTACATCAATAAATGTATAGACTTAACCTAACCTACACATAAAACCACGTACAATGTACCTACGTATTGTATTATAATGCGTCAACGGAAAACTTCGGATTATTCAAATACGCATTACACTACCGCGGCGTTGATGGAAACTTACGCGGCGGTGGCGACCAAAGAGTCGAAGGAACCAATATAAGTACGTACATTCAATAATAATAACAACAATAATAATATATGTATGCACTTTAAATTGATGTATATACACGCGGGACGTCTATAAAGTACGCGCTAGCAGTAGTCCAGCGAATTTTATTGGCGAGCGGCGATCATAAAAATCAATAGTCTCGAGCGACGTCTATACGTTAGTCAGCCGCCGTCGCCGCGTGTATAATAATATAACTACAACCGCGTTCGAGCCCGCTCGATCGAGCGGCCTGCGTGCTGTGAGCGTATGGAAATGTGAAGGCTCATTACGGTCTGAAGATTTATTGGCGGTCGGACGTACCGTGGCCGCCGCGTCAAACCGTTGATTAATTACGACCGGACCATTGTGGCAGCGGTGGTGGCTCTTCTTCCTCTTTTCCACCGCCACCGCCGCATTCCCAGGTCCGATGAAATCCTTTAAAGTATAATGTGTGTATGTAAGGTGTATTTATATGTATATGTATGTAAATATATACCCCGTTCAGTGTTTATACATAACGCAACGCAGTACTGAGAGAAAATGGCAGATATTATATCATATAGTGACAATTCAAAAAACCAGACTCTCAAGTCTTCAAGTGACAATTTGAAGTTTTGGACGAATGATAGATATATTATCGATTTATAATAACATTTTTAGGTGTAGAGTAATTACTGAGTTACTACAGCACACGCGCATTAAAAAAATAAAGGTGAATATTATATACGAATAGTATATTACAGCAATATAGGTACCTAAGTATTACTAATTATTATCTATAGCCGTTTAGATATGTCAACACTTTGTCTTTTATCATATATATATATATATTATATAATGTACTAATATAATAGATAGCAAAACACTTGGAGTTGAATGTAATACAATTAAGAGGACGTTCTTGATTTATGATCATTTTTATCATTTTAATATTTAATTCATATAATTTTAGATGAATGAAAAGTACACACACGTTTTATATGATCATTGAGTTACAAAATTCTACACGAATTTTTCATTAGTTACGATTATAAAATAATTAAAAAGCACAATATTTCTATAAAACCGTTTTAACTTTTAATTACAAAAGCACATCAACGTACTAATTATAATAATAAAACACTCTATTTTTAGATAATATATTATTGATAAGGTAAAAAAGTCTTACCTTGTTGAAAATAATTGGCTTTCCGGACGTATACACACACCAGGGCCATAAGCTGCAACTGCGATAGCCGTTGCCTCGTGGATGGCGGTAATGGTAATAGGTCCCGGAGGTTTGCAATCTCTGCGTTGATCAAGTCTCTTCGAAGCTTGCTCGCTCCTTTGGTCGACTTGGTCGCGTCGAACCTATAAATACAAACATAATAATAATATAGATTAAATGATGATTAATTAATTACAATTATTTTGTCCTAAACTTTAGATATTGATTTTCAGTGTACGTAATACCTAAGTAACGACTTATAAAGTTTACACTGTATGTTAGATTATGTGTCAGATACATCAATAATTACAAGTAAAATTCCACATAGAAACACGTAGTTTAATTACTTAAAGGGTAAAAATATGACTCAAAATTTTTTTATCAACTTAAATATTTTATAGATACGAATATTTACAAATTCATAATATCATACATTTAACAATCCAATTCGACCTATAGAATAATATAATACATTAGTATATTAAAACAACAAGTAAAAACAACAACAACGACGACACGATTATAGGATAATAATAACATTATAACTTGTATTATAATATAATACAATAAAATAACCACGTCGTTGCAATAAGTACGCCTACGACGTGAAACGACGTCTTAATTAAATCCTCCCCCTGGCGGCGGCGAGTTCGTAATCTATCGATTGATACCGCACGGTCGTTTGTGTATATATTATTTTATTATATTATCCTACAGAGCGTATATATTGAGCTTAAGCGATTTAATATATATATATATATTATACACTTTGTACAGTATGTACATTATATCACCTTGGGGCCGGGACCGCAGGCCGGTATTTTGTACAAGCGCGTGTGACTACGGCGACAGCGGACGTGCAGGTACATTATCCGCGCGACCCACGCGCACTTGTCCGGTCTCGACGATATCTCGGAGATTATTATAAATATAGGCCGTTGCCGATTAATGGCATACGATAACAACGATAGGTATAATACTGCTTCAGGCCTCCGGCGTCGTTGCGTCTATTATGAAAATAAAAAACATCCCGTGGAAAGTTTGCGCGAATACTCGGGTAGGTACACGTATAATGCACGTGTTTTATTGTTATTTCCACCACGCTGCACGTATTGGCGGCGTTGGTTTTTTATTAATGTTATTCGTCCGACAGGTAAAAAAAAAACGCAACAACCGTCTTGCACAACCAAATTTGAATATTAAAATAATATTAACTCGTCGCGCTAGGTTCATTGTAATTTAAATTACCCCCGATGGAAGGTTATAATATTATGGTATAATATTATATTATAGTGTGTGTTGTGTATACATCCGTTTGGACAGAAATATCACGTGATTCGCACGTATACGTTTAATATTATTCTATTATAATTTAATAAACATTGCTTATTAAATCGATCCAAAGGTCATACTACATGTAATTTTAAACATTTATTACACATTTCTACACATCCCCGTCAACATCGTTTAGCTCGCCCGTCACATGTCTCTAGACAAGACTTCGTCGAAGTGTTATATATTGTTGTAAGTATATGTTGTGCAAAAGCTGCGATGAAACTTAAATCGCTGTTAAGTACTGTTCATAACAGCAATAAAATAGCTGTGATTTATATTAATTGTATTTTAAAGATTGAATATTTTTTTTGTAGATGATTCGATGTAATATTGTTACATGTCAATGTATTATAATTTTATTTATACATATATGTTACGGGTAATGTTAATATTTTGGTAATGTCAAAATTATCCGGATAATATAACATTAACCGGTTATTGGTTAATATGATATTAGCCAAGAACTTTTGGATAATGACTAAACAACTATAAAAATTTTATCATACATTCATACGTATGAGATAATATAATTTTGAATTGTTCACAATATTAAATATATTTAAGACACAATTAGTAATTTCCATAAAAGATTTAATATTATTAATAATATTATGTAACATAATTATTGATATTAAACAACATGACATTGTGTTCATTTGTAATGAGTTACCTACTAATGTTACAATATTAAATTTAGTGTTTTATTTTTTATTTGAAATTATTTCTTGAAATATTATTTTAAAATATAGAATTTAAGTGTTATCCTTTAATATTAGATGACATACTTCCATGACTTTCGCAAAAAGCTAGAAGATTTACACTTACATCAAACACTACTAAAAAATTATTAAAAAATAATGACTTTTAATATTATCCAATATTGACTGGTTTACGTTGACATTATTTGGGTAGGTAATGTTAATATTTTTTGTATATCAATAAAAAATTATACATTATATTCTATTTATATATATATTTATATTCTCATTAAAACTATGGTTAATTTCGACATTATTTACATGATGTTAACTATATTACCAGTAACATATACATATATATCCATTTATAGCTATATATATACTATAGTGCCATTGTAACAAGAAATATTTCACGACTTACTACAGAATTCTACAAGAAATTACTATAACAACTATACTCGAATAAATACAATATTGCAAATTATCATATTATTTAGGAACATTCGATTCTCATCATAATATATAAACTATAAAGAACGTTTTTATATGATATAAATGTACAATATATAAATGACTTTTCTCCTCAAACTGCTGTTTTTAATTTATTTCAAACACATAATATGATTAGGGAACGCGTTTGCACATAATAATATAGTGTATACAACACTTCAGACACATCATATTATATATATACAATTATAATATAATTATACATTTATAATATTTAGTTTCGTTGAATTAGAATAAAGTGTTGTCACTTGTCAGTCTGTAAACGATATGATGAGCAGTTTAAAGTAGTACACGCTTATAGATATACATATGCACATATAGCGTTTATAAAGGAAAACGCGTTTTGAGTTTGCATATATATTGTTATATTAATATATAATAACCTACATAATAAAAAAATATACGCAGAAAGATAAAAAAAATATAATATAGCTTGGTATAACAGATCGCAATTAAAAAAAAAAAAGGTTGAAAAATTGAAAATATCGGTACCTATCCACCAATGACAGACATGACAATGACGTGTGTTTGTGTGGTTATGCGCGCGCGCACACACACGTGTGCATGTGTTTATATATTATATATATATACCTATAATACGCATATACTATACAGTCGGTTCTTATATTAGATCCACGGGTTGTGGCGACGACGGCGATAGGTCCGAGTAAAATATGTTACGCGTGTTTTTATATAAATTTTAAATTACGTGCAGACGTCAACGAGCTAGGACATCAATAGCGGCAAGCAGCAGCAGCAGCAGCAACAGCAAGCACAGACCCGTCTTATTATAAATGCTGTCGTCGTCATTCAGCGCACACTCTCACACACGCGGAAAGAGTGCGTAAGAAGCGCACGTGAATCATTTTCTCAGCGTGTTATTCGTCATTGTCAATCTCGGGGCCATTGTGGAAAAATGTCATCGGGGCGTGTGCGTCACGCTGCAAATTTCGCCTCGTTATAATGTTATTATTATATCACAATCTAACATTGCAGGTATAATATTATTATCATGTCCTGTCTACTTATTATATTGTTATTATGACTCATATCTCATTCTTTTGTGCATATACAGCGCGATCAGATATTCGCATCACATGAATAAGTAAGTTTCGCACGCGCGGTGTTTGCACGGTCCTCGTGATTTTCAAAAACAAATTTTCGATCACCCGGTATATAAATATATTAATTGTTTACCGATTGATATAGTGCACCCGTCACCCACGGCCTGACGCGTAGCATACAGCAAAAATATTCTCGTTGCAACGACAGTGCTGTACAATATTTTAAAAACAAATAATACGAGCGTATAAGTGCGCTTATAGAACGACTCATCATGAAGATATATACATGCACATTTACTTTAAAACCAATACGGGATATATGCGACTTGCACTATAGCTTGGTGTTTGGGTAGATACCTATATATACTTGTACGTATAATATTAAATTCCGATTGCCGTGATGCAGTGCAGCAGCAGCGTGTTTCCCACGGCCACTCGATCGCAAGCCGAATATTCGACAACTTGAGGGGTAATATAATAAACGTATTCTATACTGGAATTATCACGTACCTATACATACATACCTAGTATACGAGCAGAAGCTAGTAAGTTGTAGTATAGGTATACGAACTAGTATGTTTGCATTTAGGAGCACATACATATATATAATATAATATATGTATGTGTATAATAAACAACGATGCCCGTAAATATGACGCGACTAGCCATATTATGGGTACACCTTATATACCTATATATATATACACACTACAGAAACAGTGACTACAGCCGTGGGGCAAATGGAACAGTGGGAAATCATCGTCGGGCTACTGTGTAGTATGTATAAAAATATGTTTTAATGTGTTAAGTGTTGAACAGTATAAATAGTCATTTTGCCCCAGTGTATAAGTATATATATATATTCACCATAATATGTACGTTATTATTATTTCAACATCGTTTATGTTCAAACGTGTATATTATTACCGATATGCAGTTGTTTTTTCCCATTTTCAGACGTGAAAAGCATATTTTGATACTATATAGGTATGTATATAATATAATATGTAATATATACGTATGCGTATAATAATATGATCTACTCATTCAGGCTTATTAAAATTATATGTAAATGCACCAGTAGTGTACGTAATAATCACAACAATAATAATATTATGGCCTTAAAGATAAATTTCATGCAAATTTTACATGACTCACATAAGAAGTATGTGCCGTATATACGAGATTATAAATTTTGATTATGAATGTGCGGTACCGTATCAAAATATAAATACGTTATAACGCGTTGATGTTTTCTTCTTTTCTTTCGAGTATAATGAACTCGTTTACAAACTTCTCGTCTAGAAAAATAATTGTCACATGTCATATACCAATACGACCGACCACGCTATTAGTACATAATTTTTAACGTAGTAAAGACTTTAACGCTGGAATAGTTGATATCGTGGACTATTATTTACATAAATATAGGTACCTATATAATAAAATAAATACAATAATCAGCCAATCAGGTATTATTGTACTGCAGCAACCATTAATTATAGATATTATAGTAATATATATAGATTATAGGTATAAATATAAATAAGTTAGAATCTATAATATTGATTAGCCTAATCTTTAATATAATATATGGGTGCAATGGTATTATAGTTACGTTTTGATTAATATCAGAGCAAATGACGGCGCCGACTCCGGGATCAAACAATATTATGATTTCCCATGGCAAACCACAAGACGGAAAACGAGAATGCGGCTGTCATCATTATCTTATGATACGTCAACATGACTTAAAAAAATAACAGCGACCAACTATTCTATACAGAAGTTAATTGAATTATGTAAACATAAATAAACTGGAAAATAATTTTAAAATACATTTATATTTTTATTTGTATGCGAATGATTTATGATTATGTTGACCGAATTCGAAAAAAAAACAATATTTATGCGTTCAGTTACACGTAATAAAACATTTTAAAACTCGTGTATGTGACGATAAAAAAATTACATGTCAACATACATTACGATCCGCTACAGCAACCATGACGTTTTCATATAATTTTAGTACCCGTGTGTAATATATATTATGTATACGTATAGGTAGGTATTATATTATGCGAATCACAATAATAATATTAATGAATCACGTGTCACCTTATTTGTATTCTTGGTGAGAATAATGAATTATTATTTACATAATTAATGCATTTAAATATATCATATTAATTTTTCCATAATTTGATAATTTTTATAAATCTCTTTATGAATATAAACAATGTCCTAAACTATGTTCATATTTATATATATATATATAGTTTAAATTATTAAATATATACGTTTCAATAAAATACAATAATATGATAGTTTTGGTCATTGACCGGCATGCACACACGCATTTTAATGGATTTTTTTTATATATAGGTATAAACAAGTAAGTTTCAAATTCAAAAACAACATAAGCAGTAAAAAAAGATTTTAAAATGTGTAAAAAAGGCAAAAAAAGAAGGTGAGTTAGGGAATTAAGTTGATTTATTGTAAAACTGAATAAAAAAACTATGTACCTATAATTATAATTTATAATGTACATGCAGTGTACCTATATACCTACTTGGCTACTTAGTAGGTTAATATGAATAGTATTTGAAATGTACGATGTTATAATAGGTAGGTATATTATGTTTTAGAGTGTGAACGCGTGTAGGTATCGAACAAAATCCAGTAATGAGTATACGGATGATGTCCGATAGGCGATGGTCTGTGGAAGTGTTTTATTATAGCTTAGGTAAATCATAAGATAGGTACAATACCTAGTAATAATAATATGTATAGGTATTCTTAGGACCTCGATGTGGGGCCTCTCCCCCGCTGGACAAATGGACGGAGGGAAACCCAATGGGCTATGACTGTTCTTCAGAGGTGGTGTACGCAGTACGCCTATATATAATAACGACGCATGGCAATATACGTGTGGCCGGTCAGAGATTTACACGGATATGTACGCGAATACGTGTTAAGATAACGCGGTCATGATGTATAGATACACAAGATACGTATATTATATTATATATGTTGGGTGATACCGATATAATATGTATATACATATATACACCTATTATACAAGTAATAATACCGAGTTAGCTGCAGTGACGGGGTGAACAAAAAAAAAAAAAAAAAAATCTTAAGAAAAAAGAAAGCAGGCGAATACAAGTGCTCGCGCGTATTACTTTGTCGTCTGATTTAACGCCTTGTAATACGTTGATATAAATATAGCCGCTAAAACGGGCATCGGGGAACAGCGGAGATGACAACGTCGCCGACGACGACAAGATGGCTTTAGGTATATAAATAAACGTATTTATATTTTCGCGTTATAAGACCGCGAATTGTAATAAACGTCCCGCGTTTATAATTTAATGGCAGACCGGATGAAATTAAAGGAGCTTTAGTAAGACAAACGACGTGTAAAAGTCACCTCTATATATATTATACGTATATATTGTATATATTATAAACGGGCAGGCGCGGATGCGTCAGATATGTAGATATATATTATGGTATAGGTATAATGTATACAACGTGCGGTACGAGCAATAATAACCACGATAATGTACAATATAATATTCACCCGAGTAAATTTCATACACTCGCGTTTTTACACATCACACGTATAATAATATAATATACATAATATACGTTCATATAATACAATAATAATAATATGCACATTGCACACGTCGGTCGTATATACGAACCCATAATATAATATTATATAAGTATAATAATAATACTTCGTTCGCGTGCGCGCGCGCCGCTCGTCCGTTGATTTGTAAACGCGGATTATATAGAACTCGGGCTTGTTTATGTGACACGGTCGATTGAAAGATTAAACTATAGAACTCAGGTGCGATAACGATACACGTAATATTATACATACCAGTTTTCCAGTTGGTTCATACAAATAATAATAATATAGTGGCGCGACGGGCCACGTTTGATTTACGGGTTGTCGCGACCGAGCGAAATATCAACGGACGACGCGATGATGACTGGGAACGAGAAGTACGGACAAATAATAAAAAACAAAAAATTACAAGTTTATGCGTTTGCATATTATTATTATATTGAGTATTTCACAGTAATTGCATACATTATAACAACACAATATTATATAGTATAGATAATAAAAACATATTAAGGTTAAACGTTAAGAATTTCGTAACAAATTGCCTTCCGATTATATTCGATTCGATAGACATATAGTGTGGCGTGCGCGCGTAAGTCGTTTAGCGTGTTTTTATTCCTGTCAAACGAGACCGCGATATCCGTCCGTTTACAGCAATGCTGTCGGCGGGGTTTAGTGTGCGTGAAATAAACTCGTAAAAAATATCGATATGCGTGCAGGCGATGGTCGGTCACGGACGAAAGAATAGGCAGCAAATCAGACGGAATCCACTGTACATTATAATATTATTATCAATAACAATTTGATCAACGCTTATATTTCCTACTATAATAGAATATAAATCATTGTGAACACTCATATAAGTTATAACACTTGTCACTTCGACGGTAGTAGACAAATTACGTTACAACAAATAAATTATTGGCCTCTAAAATAGTACGATTTAATTTAAAAGAATTTCGAATTAAGTTAACGAATATTGTATAATGTATAATATATTTTTTAAATATATTATTTATTTTTAATAAATATCTCCAAAAGTCGTATTTCTTTGGTCCCAAAATGTAAGAATTATTATTATTATTATTATTTTTACTAGTATACCTACGTTTGTATTGTATACGATGTAACAAAATATAGGTACACCTAAACTTTATGTCTTAATATGTATGTATGAAATATTTAGTTAACAATAACTATCAAATATTTTCGTGTTATTTAAGATGTATTTGCTGTAAATACTATTTATTAAATTTTACAATAAAATAATATCACTATTAATTATCAAGAAAAAATATTAATTTATGTTACAGTTTTTAAGGTAAATCAATTCATATATGCCTCTAATAGATCTACTCCGTTTTGAATAACTATCTTACCTCAAACACATATATTAGTAATCGTCTCATTGTCTCATCTTTTATTTTCTTCAAATTAAATTTTATATGAGTTGAATATTGAAATCTTTTTACTACTACAAAACTTTTCGTGATACAAAAATATATATCATTGTCAAACCAATACATTATCGAATTTAAAAATAAACAAGTACCTATACATTAAAAATGTAGGTATTTTATAAACCTTTCATTAAGCAAACGTTTAATAAAGCTATTAATGAGAGTAATTTTTAATATTGTTTTATTCTATGCAAAAATAAAAATAAAATTCATGTAAGACATGTATAAATATAAAATGCGTCGACAGACATTGGTTTACGCGTAAGCTTTAGGTAATTCGTCGTTAGGTTAGTGATCACGAATACCTATTAATAAGCATAATAGATGGGTAAGTTACCATTTGTGTGAAACCGCTTTCAAAAACTTATTTATTTATTAAAAAATAGTTAAAATATGTTTATATACGTGTTTTATCATGCTACGTTGTAACTTTCAAGAATCGTAAGAAAATACATCATAATATTAAAATGATAATTTTAATCTTTGTATTGACATATTTGTAAGGTCGTATTTTGTATTGCATAATATTATTCATAGGTCGGTACAACATAAACATATATTATAGAGGACTTATTAGAGGTTTACTTCAAATAATTATAGGCTATAAGTATATACATATGAAGATATTGGTGTAAATTATATAGCTGTTATTATACAAAAATGGCAATACAGAGTTCCTGTTGACTCCTTATGAAAAATTTATTCTCTGACTATATTATTATCATTAAAATGGTAAACGTATTTATTATAATATATATATTGCTACTCATCGTGAAAGTGTTTAATGATACGAAAATAATATTGAGTAGTAATTATTATTAATAACAATAATAACATATTAGACGGTATAAGTAGATACCTAGCAAAATAAAAAAAATACTTGAGGAGTATGCTATATTGTGATATGTTAATAGCTATTTCATACATTATAATAGGTATATATATTATATACATTTATTTGTCGCTGAAAATAATTGTCGATTTTCATTACAATATGTGCCAATAAGTATTGTTAAGTGTAACGTAGCGCCTGAAGGAAATTATTCATATTATGATGATTGAAATAACGTTTTTAAATATTCAATTTTCAACAACATAATATATAATATTACGTTCAATATCACCTACTATAATTGTTGCTATCAATAAAATACCTTTTTTACTTTCTATAAATAGTTCGAACTCAAGAATTTTTAAAAATGTACGTCATATCAATAATTATGAACATGCATATCATATTTTAATATATATTTCTGTAGATAACAAACGATATAAAACTCTAAGGAAGACTATGGACGGTATGAAGATCGGAATGTATTCGATTAAATGATCCGATTACTACTATATGGGGTTGTTTAACTAGAAATTAGAGAAAATATATAGTTAGTTTATATGGTATAATACGAGGGAAGGAAACGAATAATATCCGGGAAGAAAATTGTATAAGAAAAATAAACGAAACTTATTATAATAATAACGTCGAAGTATGGGTTCACAAGAAGAAATATTATCCTTTTATCTTTAATATACAATTGTATAAGATGCACAGTTCAGATCAAAACCACTTGGTGTGATATCGGAGACTGACTGTCTCTTATTTGTTTCAGTCTAAATGGGTATAATATGCATTGAATCGCAGCCAATTACTATCGAAATGCGATAGGAAAAATCATAAAATATATGTTTAATGTAGATATATTTTGTCTGTATTGGATTATTTACAATATCCATAACTATATCGGATAACCCGTTTATGTATGCAGTTACCGTTTAAATTATGGACTATGACTTCATGTTTTATTTGTATAAATAAATGATGAATTGGTATCATATATTATATTATTATCGAACACCAAAAAAAAAAAAACATTTTTTATATAGATGAGTTTATGATTTTGATGAAAAGTATTTAAATGAATAATTAATACACTTATAACAATAATTTATTTTAATATTATTAGAAAAAAAATGAATAACTTTTCTTCGACAAAATAAATAATAATTATTTGTACATTTTTTTCCAAATATAATAAATAGCCAATCGGTATACCTAGCACTTAAATTAATAGATATATATAATAATAATATATGAATCAAATTTATTTTTGTAATGTAGATATGTTGGTCATTTTATTTATCATCCATTAATAACTATTACAATTATTTTTAAATGTTCCTCTATGATTAGAATTTTTTTTAATCTTATACATGCACTATTATCGATTAAACGATCAATTTGATTTTAATTAAACTATACACATCGGTCTACGCGATCTCATATATACCGAGTATATTCTACATGTATGTAATAATACATAAAACACTAGTATTATGTTAACATATAATGGCGATATAAGAACTAACTATAAATAATCCGTTCTATACAGATATATATCATTAAACAAAAATGTGCGATGATGTGTATAATTCAAATTTTAATTCCTAAATGCAGATTTACTACTTTTTAAACTTGTATTCATCAGACATATACCTAGGATATGTTTAACGATTAATCGTTGTATGTTTAGCTTAGGTTTATGGTTTTATTATTAATACTGATTGAATTTAGGTATATATAATTTTAACGTATTCCTTGCCATCGCTTAATCGATTAATAAGAACACATCCACTGCGTTTAATCAATTATTATTACATATATTATATATGATCGTTGAACGAGCTAATCGAGTTTTAAACTTTATAAATTTATAATGCTGAACCGTATTCGATTAAATAAAAAATAATAAGAACTATACCAGGTTATTGGTAATCTCTTCTATGTAAAAATAAAATAAATTAATATTCTTCTCATATTTATTTCAACTCAATAACTTTTACATTGTAAAACTCCTCTCGACGTCATACACCTAATGCGCCAATGAATAATATCTCCGTGTTCAGTGGTCAGAAACACATAATGTGCTAAATATATTACCTACCGTTACGCATTTATCTTGCTGTACAGACACATTTAAATAATTATATTCACACGCACGCATTCTCGAACGCCCTCCGGTTTTTTTTTAAGTTTAGATTCATACCAATAATATAATAAGTATACAAGAATATCATTTGCAAAGTTCGAACGATCGAATTCCAGTGAACGCGTCTGCATTTTGATCGTTCTATGTAATGTATCTTTAAGTTTTAGAATATGTATTATTGTATTATTCATTATGCACCTTATATTATCATTACGGGTGTTGTTAAATTATGTCGTACATCATATTTTTTATTATTATAGTTAATAGTTAATACAATATCCACTTATATACTAAAGTCCTATATTTTAAGTGATGAGTACATAATATATTATAAAATATAAGTAATAAGTATATATACACTTATATATAGCTAGTATAATATACTATATACATATACATGATATGATGTGAAGAAAAAAAAATCCTTTGGCTACTCAAAATTATTTTATTAAAACAGTTATTGTTAAACGGATAAAATAAAACAAACTGTGGACGTATGGGTATAAATGAAAGGACTATTAATACAATATATACTATATAATATTATATAAACGATACAAGACAATTCATTTACATACCAACAGACAGACAAAAAAAATTACTGTATTTAAAAAAAAAAAAAAAAACAATTAATTCTGTTAAGTTTCGCGCGCTTGCCAGGGCACACAGGCGTATATGTTATATTATTATATTATACGAAGATACAGCGGCGGCTGTTCAATACGTGCGCGTCACACGGAGACGGATACCGCGACGGTACGTCTCTGATAAATGGTGAAGAGACTCGGCCGGTCTGAATGGGGAGAGAGGTCTTGACAGCCGCTGTACACACGCGCACACAAACACACAGAATGACTACAACGACTACTCTGTGTGTGTATTCAATATTATATTATGTATATGTATACATAATTTAAGTATGTATAGTAATAGCAATAAGTTGGCTATGGAGTCGCAGGGAACCCACAGTATAAAAAAATAAATAAAGCAAGAGGAGAATGAAAAAAAAATTGAATAACTCTGACAGACGTACGCCCTGCGTTTCAATACGTCATACAGATATATAATACATATAGGTATCTGTGGTACGCGACCGCTTATGTGGTATAAATCAAATGGTCTAATTATTATTTCTCTGTCCGTTACAATATATACCCGCGTATATATGTGTACATTATAATATATAACTATATATGAACAAGATTTTTTTTATAATATTCTCATATTGCTTTTTTATTATACCTATATATATGCCATCCGAACTTTGATTGCTCTGCATTTTCGGGATACACACATTAAAGTGTACCTATATATTATATAATACAATGTAGTATACGATATTTATATGCGTAGAATGATTTGTCACCATACTCATTAAATATATAATATATATATATAGTATCGCGCTCAGATATAATATAGGTCTATGCATATAGGTACAAAATAAATATATATAAATCTTTATTATAGATACATTTATTATTATACACATAGATTTTTTTAGATCAATTTTGAATCTAAGAATAATAAATAATAACATAGTATGTTACACCACTTACACCGATATTGATATATATATATTGTAGAACGATTAGCTGTTAGGTATAACAATAATTATTGTACATCCATCGCGTTAAGAATAATATATACATATCAGATTAAATAATTGTTAACAGGACCTATTAATTCCGATTCTCCCCGTCCCCTTTACTAACCTACTCCTTTACACAGTAACTAATTGAACCTAAGTTTATAAACGCCGAAATAATTTTTTATTTCACAATTATTAATAGTTTGTATTTTATATATAAATATATATTATACGTTTAACGCGTACTATAATAGTAGATGAATACGCCCTCGTCAATAATTACTTAACTGTGGACTGCATAAAATATACCTATATAATATTATGTATACAATACTATTATATCTTATAACCGTATCTTTTTGATGTAACAAAAAAAAAAATAAAAAATATTAAAAATTAAACGTCCATAATAATAATATATTTGATTTTGGAGATTCGTATTAATACTACAACAGTATATTATAATATGTAATATTATGTTGTTTGTTCCGAAATTTCACACGATGAACCCGTTTATGATATGAATCGTAAAATTCAACGCGCGCGAGCAACACTATTATAACATGGACACGTTACCGTGAAATCGCAACGATTATCGCTCGTGTGAATAGTTTTTTTTTAAATAAATCACGTCATTGTGTGTAAAACTTTTTATATTCATATTTACATGACACTATCGCAGAGATGTCTATCGAATGTCACGTTAGTATTGACCGGGCAAAACTTACATGACATTTAACTACTACATAGCAACTCGCGTAGTGTTGAGGTAAATGGTATTGTTGTATTATAATATTATTTATTTGTACAAAATATGGTAGTCTATGATAGTATTATGGATAGTAGGACCACGAATAATTCGATAATGTATTTGTGTGGAGCATTAGGTAATGGGTATTTGGAATTTCATCGTAGGTCGTAATTTCTACTGAACATATATAATAACGCAATAATGTATGAACGCACGTTTTGAAAACAATAGGTATAATAATATTATAAACATACGAAAAATCCGATACTCGATCGAATGCATTTTCGCATTCAATAGCTTTAAACATAATAATTTATTCTAGACCGTCATCGTTGGGGAAAAAACCTAACACAATATAAGAAAAATAAATACATTTCTCGTTTTGCAAATCGTTCGTGTTCTACTTTGAAAAGTAGGCACACGTAAAAATGAAGTCAGCATCGAAGTTCAGTAAACGCCCAACGTCGATAAAATATGTAAGAAAAAGATACCAATATGGTTTATTTGAAATTGCAGGAATAGGTAGTATATTATAATACGTGATTTTATATTATTGCGAGTGTTATTCAAAATATTGAAAAAACTATTTATCATACTTATTTATTTCATCTAATAATATCTATATAAGCTATTATCTATTAAACTATAACTTAGTATCTAAGGTTGATTTTTTTTTGTTTTTTAATTATAACATTACAAAGTTTTTCCAACTATAAGAATATAGGATAACAAATTATTGACTGGTAGAAAAATCTAGAAATTATAAACAACAATGATAATACGTCTATAAAGTTAAGAATTAAGAAAAGTTTGAATGCAGGCGTGCAGCATCTTAATACCATTGGTGATCAGTGATCACAAAAATACGCACGAGTGTGTTATAAATTTATATAAAGAGAAAGCTCGGGCGACGCATCCCCCTCCCATCATATACAAGGCGAATAACGAATGTCGGATTTAGGGCAATTATTATTATTTATGAAACGCACTACAGTCTTCTTCTTATTCTTCGGTTTCTCACGGTGATTTTTATCATTGCATTATAAGCTGTATTCTTTTTCTCTCGTAACTCGATCGTTCATTTTTCTTTACCTATTGCTCTTACATAGTCGCATGCGCGATCTAGATGGTTCGTGAGTTACCACAGCTAGTAAAGCTAGTAAAGTATTGTGTGTACATATACTCGTGTATATATATTACACCGTTCGTTTGAATTACCTATTATGTGCTTTTATTTTTACAATTTGGACCAAAACTACCATTGTTGTGTACGTTCAAATTACATATAGCTTAAAAGGAAATTCATTTAGTGCAAGTTTATTAATTTCGTTGTTAAAATAGACATGTAGTTTGAGCTATTTGAAGACTTGCATAAATATTATTGACATAGGTATGTCAATAATAAAAAAAAATATATAAAGTTTTAAATGAAGTTATGTTAATATTGATTAGTCATTGCAGTGTTTTGCTGTTTTGCATACTATTTAACCAATTAATTTATATAGTTTGCTGTTTTTTTTAAAAGTACAATACCTATTATATTTCAAAATTTTACTATTTGAGTTTAAATAGTTTAAAAATATTTTAGTCAATCAAAAATCTTGATCATGGATTAGAGTTATTAACGTATCGCTGATATGCCACACATTTTCGAAATATTATTTAAACAATTCGTGTTATAATAAAAATCGTATAATATATAGTTTTATATAATTTAATTGGATTATGAATCGTGACGTAATCATTTGATTGAACCAAATCTTGATTAATTATCAATAGTGTAATACAATATTCAAAAATATATAGAAAAAACATAAACTTGGTAACCTCAATCTAACATGAAATGATGATGGTAGATACCGTAGAGAGGGGTTATTGTGACTAATGGGTTTTGGACTTAGGCTATTCTCACGGCGACGACAAGTTTTTTGGACATCGCGTGTGTACTCAGCGATTTCATTGTACATTATACATAATATAATATATACGAACGCATATCGGCCACACGGTTGCTCCCCGCGAGAGCCGTGTGAACAAAAATAAATATTATATATATAACACACATACACACACAAATCAGCACGCCATCCATCGGCTACTGGTTTGCCACTAGTTTTTTTTTCAAAACGCGTATCAGACGGTTGTGTATTTAATATATGTATGTGGTATATATATATTTTTTTTTGTCAGTCTTTATTATATTTAGACGAACGTCAGGTCGCTAGAGTGACGTTTAAAAGTATTTATTGTGTATCGCGCTTTTATATTATTATTATGTTATGCGGGCGGAGTAAGAGAGATACAGATAGACAGAGAGAGAAAGAAACATAGAGACAGACAGACGGACAGAGATAGAAATAAAGAAATAGATAGAAAAATACGATTTAATCGTTTGGGAGATTTCACCTAGCAGTCTATATAGTAGTATCGCGTAGTAGTAGTAATGGTGGAGAAGAGGAGAGAACATTTAAGGCACCAACACAAAAGAGGCCTAGTCATCCCGCGAGACAACTGCGGCGACGGCCGGTGGAGTGCCTTCGCGTCTTTCGGGCTGACGAAATAATCAGTTCGGTTCTTTACAAATGGAAAAATAATCTTAATATACACATACACAAACACAATAAGTGTGTATATATGTGTGTGTGTATCTATGAGATAAAAAGAAGCATTTCTACCGTGTGAAAAGCCGCCTACGATGTCCGAAATCTTAATACATTTAATGTTTATATATATAATATATAACGGGTGTCTAAATCGTTTTTTAATTGTGCTCTGGTAACGACTCTATCGTTACGCAGTAAAAATTCAGATGGCTCTACAAAACGGGTTTGACATACCAAATTTGGTCTTATATACGAATAAAAAATCGATACATACTAACATACTACAGATTTTTTAAATAAAGAACGTAGATCTGAATAACTTTATCATATTGTTTGAAAGATTAACGGTTTTGTATTTGAATATAACAATGATTTAAGAAATTGAATAACACAAATTTCAAAAATAATTTATTCAAAGTTGGTTTGAGAATGAATTTTATTTAATAAATTTATATATTATATTTTAATAGTTTATTATTTTATAATTATTTATATATATATATATATATATATATTAATGAAGTACTTATTTTTTTTACGTGCATTCAAATGTAAAGTAACTAATATAATCGTTTTAATAGATTATAAGAATATAAACCAGTTTTAATGCAATAATTATGCAGTTTGCAGTTTGCGTAAGAATTTAAGATTGCAAGAGAAGATATACTATATAGTATATACTACCTACATATTATACTATACGCGTACGTCCTACATACGTCACTATCTAGTAAAGTATAAACATTGTTTAAAATTATTATAATTGAAACATCTCTATAATATATTTTTTGTTATATTTAATTTATTGAATAGTTTTAAAGATTCGAACATAAAAATAATTCATGTACAATGTGTACCTACATATAGTTTAAAAGTTCATAATAAATTTATAACTATTTTTATTACACTCATTAATCATTATACAAAGTAATTAAATCAAGGGTCTACTTATTATTTAGAAACTTTTAACAATAATTTTTTTTTCATAATTTTAAAATTCGGCAAAACAATATTTTGCAAAACAATTATATTATTATATTTTACAATTTGTTAATGTTACGATTTTTTTCAAACTTTTTGAACGTTAGCATACATTTTAGATTTCATACATCGAAGTAAAATAATTTTTTTTTGAATATTTTAATAAATACACATTGAATTTTGAATGAGTGTGATATTGATATTAATTAGTAATGATTTACAATTACAAATATTTTGCTTCGTAATATGAAATTTAAAGTGTATAATATTAATCGATAAAATACAATTTTTAAAAATTATAACATTAAAAATTGTAAAAACATGTAAGTAAAAATAATGTTATTATAAAGGTAACATTTTTCCGAAATAAAGAGCTTGGACATTTAAATAGATCATCACCTTGAATAGTGTAAGTAAATGAAACACTATTGTTTGCGTACATTGTATATACTATTTATCATAAAGCTGTATTATTTTATTTTGCCTCAATATTTAAAAGTAAAAACAAGTACTCTAAGGGACTTGTGACGTACGATATATATTTAGTACTAGACCCATATTTCACGAGCTCATGTCATATAATGTTTTTATATAATATGTTCTTTATAATGTCCCTAAAGAAATCTGACACTCTGTCTCGTTCATATATTTATAAGACTGTTAGCTAATAACTTACAAGCTGTTTTAATATAAATCACTCATGCATGAGATGAACAAAAAACAGAAAAGCTGATGAGGTGAATATATTCTATATATACCCTATATTTTCTTTAATAATTACAAATCTGATAAAAACAACTTTTTTTGGTTAGGAAAATAATTAGCTTTTTATGATAATTGTGTAATGTTTATGATCAAAAATTAGATACTTGTATTGAAACTATTTAATAACTACAGAAAAGTTACAATAGTAAATATTCGAACAATTGTTTTGAAAATAATTAATTTCAATTTTATACTTCCTGTACTTATACGAGTATTAACCGCCACACCAGAAAAAATGTTTTATTGCCTATAAAGTTTGATTACTTATTTAAGAAACACTGTGAGAAAGATAGATAAGTATATCTACTACGCACTTATTAAATGCGTTTCAGACTAACATTAAATTTGTGTAAATAAAGTAGGTAGTAATTTATAATTCAAAATAAATATAAACCATTTATATCATAAAATATCCTATATGTATCTATTATAGGTAGGTATAAACAGTATATAAAGTATAAACAATATAAATTATAATAATTTAGATTTTTTTTTTTATTTATAAATTAAAAATATTTGTTTAAAACTTAAACATTTTTAAATTGTGTGATTATCATGTTATCCTAAATTCGCATTTGAGGATGAAACATAATAATATAATGGCTGTTAATCGCAGAATTGTAAATATATCCTCTAGTGAAGTATCAAATGAATTTGGGGAAACTATCAAATAATTTAAGCCTTAAGTGTAATTATTACCTATTACTTAATCTTTTAGCTTGTATTTTAAATTGATAAATAAATTTATTATCTTTAAATTATGTTCTTAATTATTGTGTGTGTGTATAGAAAATCAACTTTATTCATCTCTAACCAATTCATTTGCCCAGCCACTGAAGCACATAATGAAGTGTATGAGTATTTTTATGATACTTATTGTAACTTACTGGCATTACATTTATATCTATGCGTATACTACGTATACAGTACCACTATATATCTATATTATAGAGATCCGATGAGTTTTGGATATTATAGTTATTATTTATTACGAATAGGCAAGTATGTGGTTGTATGTGATGTTGGTTACCAGCATTCAGATGATGGAGATACGGCACGTATACGTCATTACTCATTAGTAGACGGTAATCACTATTATAATAGTGTACTGCATAGTTCTGTCAAAATCGGGCGACCGAAAATAAATAACAATTATTATTGTTATGGGCTTTAAATATAAAACTACTATTATTCTGTTAGTTCGTATAGAGCACAATAGCCAATTGAGAATAATTTCCTTGTACCCTTCCATCATACCATAATTGCAGTATATGTATGATTTTCTAATGATTATCATATTGAAATCGCATTCGACCTGCCTATCTATAACATTAATATAGCTATATGCCTGTATATATATATATGTTATATGATGAAAGCAAATATGAATATCAAATAACCATTAAAGTTTATGAATATATATTTTATTTTATATTTCCATTACAGTTTATGTTATAAAAGAATAATTTGTAAGTAATCGTGAAAGTTTTATCATAAAATATAGGTATCGTCACCAGTCGTAAGAGCTGGTAATATTTATTTGTAGATTTTAAGAGTATGGGTATTACCTCCTTATATTTTGCTAGTGTTAAATAAAATTTACAATGTGTATAAAAGCTATAAAGACAAAAATACGTATTATGAAAAAACATTTACGTATGTACAAAATTTTGTATGACCTGGATGTATATCATTTTTTTGCTACAAAGTTAAAAATCATGTATCTCGTGTCGTAAAATTTTGAAAGAAAGTAGAAAATACATAAATATTATGTGTTGAATACTTTGGAGTAAATATGAATGCAATTTGTTTCACTATAATATGCAAAATTACTTTATTAAAAATTGAAAAAACACTCTAAGCTAAGTTACTTATAATATAAAACCTAAATCATTTGGTCAAATCATGTAACATGACACTTAAAATACTTTCGAAACGTTTATACGATATATTTTATGTGAATAATAGTATGTATGCATTATAATTAAAACATAATAAATGTTACTTCAATTTTAATCTGTGCAATTATGTATAAACAATAAAATTAGCTGAATTGTAGAGTATAACATATTATACAATATATTAATTGTACCATTCGTACATATAAACCTATTAACATGCACATTAATTCCATTCAAAGAACCTGAACACAATACCATATACAATCTGTTAAATTTTTAATGAGATAATAAATTCTGTAATGTTACATTAGTCATTCATTAAACATTGCAGAATTTATTGTTCAAGAAAAAAAATTTGCAATTTAATTTAATATCATTCATCCATGGATATTCAAAATAATATAGCTAGGTATAATAAAAATGTATCTATATTATAATGTATACTATTTAGTTTATGTTTGATGTACCATCCCTTTAATCACTTTTTTTACGTTTTGTCTGTATAATATACAAATTTAGTAAAATTGAAAAAAGTGCTTAAGTGTATAGAGTAGTAGAGAAGTATTAGAATTTGAAAATTATGAACAAATTATTGTTAAGCGAATTAAATCCGATTACAAAAAAAAAAAAAAACAAATATTGTATTATATTAGTATATATACAAGAGCAGTATATAATATACTAGAAACTTCTCGTCCTATTCTCAGCCTATATATAATAGGCGTTTTTCATCAAAATCGAGCAATTTAACGACGGCTCCGGACGTAATAATTGTTAATAACCTGACAAAGTTTCATCTCACATTACAATGGCGATAGCGTTCACACGAATTACAAGACCGCTGGAACGGTACAGATATATAGAGAGTAGATATTTATAGTTTATTAGTATGCCAAAAATAAGATAACTAACACAGCTAGCAATAAGCAAAGTATGTAACATAATAATAATATAATATAAATTAGTTGCGTATTATAAAGTGATTTTCTGTGTATACGCTTTATTTTCTTATTTCAATACGTTTGAGTCTCTCAATCCTCTATAACCGCACAATACCACGACTGAACAATAACGATTAACCGCCAAAAGGATTTTCACGTTTAATAATTCTAATATAATAATGCATTAAAAAAAAAAAAACAAATCCCCACGTATCCGTGTTAAAAACGCTACATCCCGCGTTTTTTATTCTTTTTTATTATTCTACACTGAGAGATACCAAAACACAACGTACACTTTTTTTTTAATACAATATATATATTATATTATGTACGTTCAACTTTTATTGCTCCGGATAATGTTCGCGTTTTTCTCGCGCCCCACACAATATTACTTACATTATTATATGCCTGTATAAGTACAACGGACGTCATATGTCTACCTATATATTATTATGTGCATGTATAATATGACTTTTAAATTTAATTATAACCCGGTCAATAAATTCCCCACTACTCTCTCCCATAGTTTGCAATAGCCAACAAGTCTGTTCGCATCACCCCATTACATCACGCAATTAAGACGCGTGTCCGACCGCAGTTTGTTTAATAGAAAATCATAATATTACAATAATACAATAATAATTAATAATATATATATATGCATGTATTATATACACATGGTACGTGTCCGGCTGGTAATATTTTTGTAAGAAGTCGGCATGGTTTTATTATACATTGTAAGTATATATACATTTTGTAAAATATTATAATAATATTGCGCGTATAACATCATATCAGACATATTTCATACCTACGTGACGAGTGAAATAATAATATTATATTAAATGTTTAAGGAGGAATTTTTTGTTCTGATTTATAATACGTCGTCACGGGACGTTTGGAATAATCAGACGTCGCGTCTCTCATTAACATTTCAATGCACCTTTTGTCTTTTGGAATCTCGACGTATATTTTGACATAAGTGTCCTATATATTATGTATATTAATATTGTATGTTATATAGTATACATTATATTATATACAGTTATACTCTACAACAACGTTCATTCTTTTCCTTCCTGTACTGTGAGAGTGGGTACAGAGTGTGTGTTCGTGAGTATTATATGTTGTATAATATGTCTACACGCATTTTCTTTAATATTTTTTTTCAATTATTTATGGGACTCATTTTTTACCGAGGCATATGGGACATGGACACTTTAGTTACGGAGGTCTTGCGATCTCCTACGCCGACGTCAACAACGACATGTGTTCGGCCCGTGTCAAAAAGACCGCAATGCGCGCGAGCTGCGACCACCTATATCATCTCGTTCATGCATACATTGTATTCGAGGGACCTCACTGACTGCACGAACTCGATTTGTTTGGTGACAAAAATGGAATGCTATTTTTTTACTAACCGATTATAATATATATAGGTATAGTATATACACTATACAGTATACACACACGTATATAATATATATTCACGTACGCGTGTGTTTATGTATGTTTGAACTTTCTTGGTCACATAACATTTGGGACAAATTGGTACACGACAGCATTCATGCGAGATTTAGAGCACTGCAGTTTTCCACAGTTTAAAAGTCGTAACTCAATATTTAAAAAAAAATTGTTGTATCCAACACGAATCACTTTCATAAATTCGAAAATATATTGTGTCTAGCTCTGTGGCAAATATAGGTATTAATTATTATTTATTGTCATACGATATACACTATACCATAAATTAAATTATTACAAATTATAGAATCTAATAAATTATTTACTCATTATTGTTTTAAGTATAAATAATTTAACGTTATCATAATATAATACTCATCCTACAGACCGCCATGTATAATGTTTGTGAATTTTAATTTGGAAATTAGTAATAATATATGAATTAGTAATTATAATTACTATTGAGGTCATAAAAAAAATTACAAATCTTAAAAACCATCCAATATAATATTTTATTATTATGCTAACATTGCTATAGCTTAAGATCAACATAAGTTATAGGTATGATAATTAGATTTTTGATACCTAGTTAATCAAAAAAAGTAGAAGTTTAAAGGTTTTCTGTTTTGAAATATAATAGAGAGTAAAATTGTACTATAACCAGCTGGCTTGAAAACTTAATAATAACGTTATGATTATAATGTTATAGATATTTGACAAAAAACGATTGACATTTGTAAACGTAATTATTATAACGGAAAACGATAAACATAAATAATTAAATAATGCAAAACAAAACGTAACGTTTAACAAAATATATAATATATTATTAATCAAACATGACGCAAAACATTATTTATATATAATATAGTATACCATTAAAAAAAATTATTAATTTAAATATTATTAAAAAATTTTTTAAATTTAATTTGTAGGTAGGTATTATTTGAATAATTGTATTGCCAATAGCTAATAGTGATGCCCTATAATTGCTCTGTTACTTTGAAACAAGCACGTAAATGCGTTTAAAATTTAAATTCTGAAAAAAAAACGCAAAAGTTTTATAACCTTTTAAATCTGAATAACGATAAACGCAAAAGTTGAATAACGTTTAAATTCTGAATAACGATAAACTCAAAATTTGTGTAACATTTTTATTCAAAATAACATAAAACGAAATTTTTTTCAAACTCAAGCCCTGATTATAACAAAAGTATTTTTCAGTTTAACATACTATAGGTACATTACATAAATTTTAAAATGTAACTGAAAATTAAGCTGGAATATTGTAAAATTATTATAAGTTTTAATTTGTTCAGATCAATATAAGTTCTTAAAATCATAATTTACTTCAATTGAGAATCATACAAAAATAAAAATATTCTTATTATAATATGTAGATAGGTAGATACCACCATATTACACGCGGAATAATTTTTATCATTTATATAATAGTATTATTTCCAAGACAACTTTCTATATCTCTATCTTTAGACTATATACAACTGCAGCAATTGTTTTAATTCAAATAGATACTATTTTCGCAATTATTCAGCAACGCCATTCACACTATCATTATCTATTGGTCTCAGATTAAACAACTTATGTATTGTTGAAACACTCGAAAAGGTAATGTAGGTAGTAAGAATCCAATGACCGTAACGAAGTATTATAATAAACAGAAGAAAAAACAATGTTCGTAAATAATTATTAAATTATCAGGTATTCAGGTTATTAAAAATTTAATAAGCAACGCGCGGTAATAATACATATAAATTGAATTAAGAAATATCTTAGCTAATAAATGATTGAAATATATACCCACAAAAACGTATACAAATAACAAAATACAAGATACAAATTAAAACACGTAATCTAACTATAATATTTCATTTTTAGTTTTCAAGTTACACATTTAAATGATGAATTTTTGACTTCTGTTAAGTAAATTCAATTTTAAAGTGTGTTTAAATTATTATATATATATAGATAGTAGATACTATAGATAAATATACAAAATATTGAAACAATATAGTTTATTTAAATATAATTAAACATCTAGTTTAATTTTTTTTTTTTAATAATAGTTTTAAAATAAATTAATATTAAATTTAATGCGAATAATGGATAAATCAAAAATAGTATTCAAATTATTAAAAACTCATTTACTCATACGAATTTATGTAATTAAAAAACTATAAAATAATAACGAATATTTTACCTACTTAAAACCTACTTGGCAAATACCAGATGATATAGTTATTATAATATGTACCTACTATGGTTGACAAATTGTATACAATTACATTCTTTGTTCGCTTCTATCAGAAGAATCTTGGAGGGTGAACTCATACTGCAGTGTATGCCAGTATCAACGTATGATCATATTTTACTATAAAATATTCACTCGGTGTGTATTAATTTTTATAACAAATATAGTGGTTAGACTCATACAGCTATACCACACTGTGATTATAATTAAACAACAATCTAACAAAAACAGGATTTTTGACCGGTGCCCATACCCTTGGCTTCTAGCTTTTTTAGATAAAAACACTTCATATTATGTCATAATCATATTGTAATTGTGTACAACACATATAGTTGAAATCGATCAAAAACTATTAGTGCATTCCGCGTACTTTAAATTACTGGTAATCACAATGTCATACGACACAATATCTATCTTTTTGTATAATATAGGTATACTGATTTGTATATTGTATTTTTCAATGACTCGCGAAAAAATATTTTCCTTTTTTTATATTATATAGCTGTTTTATATATTTAATTTTATACCATAATAACAATTTTTAATTATAGCTTTTTTACATAATCATAAATAAGTGTTTAGGGAAATTAATAATGTTCATTTTTCAGTAGAATGATTTACTTATGAATGCTAATAATTATATTCCCAATGCATAGGTACCTACTACCTAGGTACGACTATAAGACGAAATAATAATACCTATGTAAACGCGTGAGTCCCTGACTCTGTGATAGAGACTTTGACGGTCGATAGGAAGTACATGTTTTTTTTATAAAACATATTAATATATATTTTTTTTCTTAATCGTCTCAATCAAAATCATAATATGCTATTGAAATATTTTATGTAATTTAAATTTCCAATATATATATTATATAATATTTATTACACGTTGTTGGAATGAATTTAACGTCATAAAATATATTAATATAATAAAATAATACACATAAGCAATACACAAGTATATTGGTTTGTCAGTATCTGAGACTTGGTATTTATCGGAAACCACCAACTACAATATCCCCGTGAAGATTAGTAAAGTCTTTAGTTATATTTAACTGGTTGAATTCTATGCCTATTCATTATCCTTAAAAAATTTTAACTTAAATAATAAACATATTTTTATTTATACAAAAACAAAATAAATCATAAGTTTGGATGTATCAACATATTTAGCAGAATTTATTTATTATTATTTTTTATTTTTATTATTTAAACCATCATAAATTACATGGAATACAAAAACATTAAGTTAGTTTACATGATTATCTATCTATTTTCAGCTATTAGATTGTGTTAGAGATAGAGAGTAATTTTATATCTTAACATTTTTTTTTTTTTTAATAAATGAAAACTTATGAAAATACAGATTAAGTTTATTTTCTTAAGTAGGAGGTATCAAATATATTATTATCAAAACAACGTCAATTAATTAAAAATTTTAAGTGTAAAATTGATTGAACGAGTTTCAAAGGTCAATATAATTTAAACCATTCAGTTAGGTCTTAGCTCTTAGGTTAGGTTAGGTACCTACAGATATTATATTTTAAAATAGCTAAACAACTAATATCTACTTTATACCTACTATACTTTTATAAGGTATATGTTATACATATTTTATTACACCTATAACGTTTTATTATTTTTTTCAATTATTGTTTATACTGTACATAATATGTTATCAACATTCAAAACATATATTATTTATTAAATTATATAATAAAATACTTAAATCTTTTCAATTCTTGAAAATATAATTAATATGATAATTAAGTAATAAATGATATACGTACTTGAAAGTCTAGGATGAAATTCATTATGAGACTTTAATACTTAATGGTAATTATGATTAAATATAGTCATATATATTTTTTTATAGTATACAATGTATACAAAGACAACTATATAATATCAAATATTGATAGTGGTTGATAAACTGCCTACGAAAATAAGTAATAGTTACTAGTTAGGTATATTAAGGGACATATTTTTAGCCAGGCTTAGTTTATAGCAGAATTTACTTTTTTGTAAGTTGACGTTTTTTCTATTTATTTTCTCACAGGTTAGAATTATATAGAAATCAAACTAATGTGACAATAACCCAAAAAATATCAAATTTTCATCTTGACTACACTTCTTTTTTTTTATGTTAATATTTATTATTTTTACTATTATTTTTTAAATATTAATATTTAATTTATAGTCGTTCAGTATTATATCGATGTTTGATGATGAGGTATATAGGAATGAAACGGTTTAACTAGAGTGTAGATAATTAACATATTATATAGTTGTAGTATTAGTTTGTACAATTTTTTATATGTTTCATTTCTAAGAGGTGTAAAACTTAATAACTTTCGTTTTGATTTTAAAATTCAATAAACGTCTTTAAAATAAATTATTTATACCAATATTTAACATTTTAAATACAATCTTATGTAATATTATAGATATATTAAAATATATACCTATTATACCTACATATTTTCGTTCAAAATAAACATAGTTAAATAATAGGTATAGGTACCTACATCATATTGTTTTAGTTTAAAACAAGTTTTATCAGAATAGTTATTTTAGTTAATTCTACATGACTCAATATTAACGTTAGTCGCAATAAAGTAAACTCTCGAATATTATTTTAACGGAACTAATATAATACCTATGCTATGATGACAAGAGAAATGTGTCAGTTTATAATTTATTTTAAATTGAATTATTTTAAAATAATAACCAAAACTTTAAATAATTAGACTACACCTATTATGTTGTATATTAATACAATATAGTATTCGAATTAAGAGACCCTGGTATACGATGTATTTTACGTTAAAATTTGGTATAATGAAGAAACATATTATTATACATTAAATAATTATTATATTGCTTGTATATATTTTTTATATCATTCTTAACAACAGAGGAAGAATATTATTAAATTATAATTTTAGTTAATCTTTCTACATTTTTTTCTTTAATAAAAAAT
>VUJU01000850.1:1240-64273 GCA_009835225.1 Aphis craccivora
GTGTGCTGCGTGTGCGCGACGTGTGTGTGTGTATTTGTATATAATATGCAGCATGTTGTATATTTTTGTGAGAGTACTACGTTGTATAGGACACCGATGTCTTCCAATAAGATCTCTTATCGTTTTAACAACAATGTTTTTTCCAATGCCTGTGATATTGAAAGAAATTATTTTATTTTTTTGTGCAGATGATTTTTTTGTAATAAAAATATACTTAGTAATTAAAACTCGGCAGCAATGTTACTGTTTAGTATTTATTATAGTAGGTATATTAATAATTATTAATAATTTATGATGAAATCTTTTAAAATGTATTAAATTATTGAAGCACAAAATCATTTATTTGATAGTTGTAATTAGGATATACGGTATAATTTTAAGTATAATGCATTGAAGTTTAATTTATTATATAGACTACTGTTACATGTTATGTACTTTTTGTATTTTTTTATGAGTAAAATAGTAAAATAAAATAATAATTATTAGGCACCTATTAATGTATTCAAAAGATTTATGAGTCAGTGTTTTTTCCTCTCATTATTGGAACTATGCAGTTTAAAATTAAAATTGATACTCACCGATCCATTTATATGTAGGTATATCTAAAATATCTTAAACATTAAAAGACATACATATAGTGTTTGAAGTGTGTAAATAATTGTTGTTATGAAAATTATAATTTTACTTTTTAAAATATAATTCAGGTATTCAGATAGTCTATATAGGTTTGGTGATCCGCTCCTAAATGTATATGAATTAGATGTTTCTTCTTTTCTTTCAAGTGCTCTTCCCCCCTAAGTACGTAGTCTACTAGTCACCTTTATTATTTGCCATGCTTATTAAAGGTATCAAACAAATAATCCATATAATTGCAATATCCCAGCTTTCGTGAATGACTTAAAAACTGTCCGTCGTAATAGCAACGACTTTGACTGTTTTCTATTGTTAAGCGAACTTAATGTTAATTAACTGGTTGGAGTCTATTGGTTTTAACTTGAACATAAATAAATGTCTGTTAATGTTCTTTTTCTGATCCTATAAACATTAACTAACTACATCTACTCAATTTATAACAACGTTAATATTACATAGGTCAGTTATAAATAAGCTAGATCTGGGTGTTCTTTTATCCACCGATCTTAATTTTTACCTTCACATTTAATCAATAAGTTGTAAGATATTATAGTGAATATCGTCCGATTTTAAGCTTACCTCTCTGGCGAAAGCTTTCTTCTATTCATTAGTGGAAGATCCTTGCTTAGGCACGTTTTAGTCTTGTGGGGTCTCCACACAGCTTCCAATTCTATTATCGTCGAGTTAGTCCAAATGCTGCGCTTTTTATTCTATGTCGGTCATGTATTAATCATTCCCAATCTGTTGTACGAATATAACTACTCTCCAGTGGTCCATGAGCTGGTTTTTCAAAGTTAGCCGATAGAAAAGTGACTTCATTAACTTGAAAGTTCCTTTGTAATCTTATCGACAGTTTCTCCGATTCGCTGTTTTTCTTCATTAACTTTCAAGTCCTTCAAAGTCTGATTCACTCGCTACTACTATTTTTGTTCTCTCTTTGCGCACCATTAGTATTATAGTTCGAATAATCCAATTCACTGCACGATGCGCCTTACTATGTAACGTTCACCCATCATTCTTACCTTAATCGTATCTGTTTTCGTATTATATCTACTGATCTGTCACTTGCATGTATTATTTTACTCGCATATTATTATTGTACTATAGCCTATATTAGACATATTGTACCGTTAATTATATTTTAAAGCGATAAATGTTATAACTTAATTAAATTAATAAATACTCAAATAGTAATAAAACAGAAATAACATTTCAAAAATTCCGCTATGGTTTGCTCGTTAAACATATTGTATATAGAAAAATGTTTCATGTAAAATTCATTAATTTATACTCTAAAGACTGAATCTATTAATATTATGAAATTGTATTCAACACTCGATATAAAGATTAAGTTCGTTATAGGTATATATTATAATAATATACACAATGAACTAAAAAAACAGCTATTATATAATGCTCTTGTGTTTCGCTGATTAATTTCATAACGTGTTTTTGACAAGTTCAATCTGGCAGTTGAACAAATGCACTTTTAGCCCTAAATAATAATATTTAATAAACCGTTTTTCATTCCAGAGTTTATATTTGAACCCGTATCAGAAGACAAACTCTGAACTCGTAATTCTGTTAACTTATTTCCCACGGTCTGAATAATATACTATATAGTAGATACAACTGCGGGTCTAACAATAATTATAAGACCACTTATTGAATTGATATATTATACTCGAAAAAATAAGTTTTATATTGGAAAATATTAAATTACCTTGTACCAATGTACCATATACATTGTACATATAACATATGTATTTACTATCTATGTAACATGTACACTAATTGAAAATAGTAAAATTAATTTGATTAAAATACATTATTTTGGTGTGTATATAAATAGTATTGTGTATAATGGTATATTATTAATTTTTATTACTAATATTAAAATGTAGATACTTAATTATAATGTTTATAATATGATTGTATAAAATAATGTATAATATATTTTATAAAACTTTATATTTTGTATAAAAGCATTGTTTATACTATATAAAAACATATTTTAAATATTATTGACCAACCACATATGTATTAAAAGATATACTGTTATATGTATAAGTTAATAGGATTCTTATAGTAACAAAAAAAATTCTTAGTTTTTTTTCAATCAAAAATATTTTCGAATTTATCATAGTACTATAGTAGTATTTAGTATTTTTTAAGTTTCTAAAAATTATTTTCAATATTGGCTCCTGAAACGAGTTCAGCTGAGCAAACATCGAGGCATTGTTGAAATACAAGAAGGATGTGGTTATAATATAGGGGGTGGTTTGATGGAGATATCCCTTCTTTTACAGTTTTACAACAAGGGTCCGGTGGTAGATGAATGGCCTCAGATGCACTTCAAAAGCTGCTGTGCACCCTTTATAAAATTTATTTTTCTCAAAATGCAATTAAAGGTGTGATGTTTAAAAATAAATTTATAAGAAGTAATACATAACAAATAATAATATAAAATATTATAAACATGGAAATTGTATAACCAATGCAATTTGAGAATTATTCCAATTTATAGTTAATACATTGTTGTAACATGTTTTTTTTTTCGAAAATTAGGATCAAATATTTGTTAAGTTTTTGCACGTGCTATAACAATCTTGAAAATTCAATATACAAAATTCCATCATCAATTGAAATGCTGCAGGTATATGTTTTAATAATTTAAACATATTTAGAATTCTATCCAATCTCATAACAATAACAAATAAATATTATTTTAAAATGCGTACAATTTATATATGTTTTTAAATAACCTTTTTTCAATTCATATGCATTTTTATTTAGAAAATAAGTTGTGTGTATACATGTTCAAGTTATCGTACTAAAAATGTATGTTTCCATTGGTAATATGTATATGCAGTTCAATTTATTTATAGTCCCCAGACAATTTATTTAAATTAGTAATCAGAAAAATGTTATATGCTAATATACATAAGTAGAGTCTATATATTCTTAATTTTAAATATATACAAAACTTATTTTTCTACTATTCACAAACTTTCAAAAATTTGTCATTGGGTATTATACAATGTACATAATGTTGTTTATACAGTTTTAAGTAGGTACTAGAGTAAAAAACAATATAAGTTACAAAAATGATAATTTATTGGCAACTATAAATAAAAGATAATATTATATAATTGAACTGTTAATAAAGCAGTGGCATCATTTCAGTTTTTGTTAGACTAGGGCAACTACCCACCGAATTGCCGACTCAAATTTTTTCATGCAGATTTACATGGTATAGTGTTATAATAGGTGTAGGGGGAGGAGGGTTTAATTTGTTAGGTATTTGAAGGTCACATGTGGGATTTTGAATTATCAAATATATAATACTATATAGATATAGTCTTAAAAAATAAAACTTATAATTTTTAGATAAATGTGCCGACTTAAAGTCGATGTAAATATTAGACTAGGGCAAATGCCCAAGTTGCCACCCTCCAAATGACGCCACTGTGTTAAAGCCTCATTTGAATTTAAAACATTAATGACGTTCAAATTAGGGAATGGCCCAATCGGAAATCGACAACGGACGCAACATTGCGCCACTACTGACTAATACTGATAACTGGCACATTACTGGCAGTCAGTGTCGGCCCAGTGCTGGTGTATGTCTGGGATGATAACGTCGTTCAGTACTGGTATATTAATAATGGGCCAGCACTTATGGTTGATACTGTCTTTTAGTACTGCTATAGTGCATGCTGGCATGTAGCATATATTAAGAAATATAATTATTTGTTATAGTTTATAAGTTATACCTAAAATTGAAAAAGTTTTTTAAATAAGTAATAATTGTTTTTTATTTTATCGATATTAAAATAATATATTATAAATAAAGTCTACAATTTTCTTTATTATAAGTGAACATTTAAATTTTGGTGGTTAACTTGATAAAATTATAGGTAGTTAAATAATTGACATTATATAATATTATAAGCAATTGTACGCAAATTATAAAATAATTTACAAGAGAATATGATGTAAATGAAGTAATTAAGATTACAAAAAATTGTATTATAGAAAAACAAAAAAAAACAGAAAATAAAGTTTGAATATAAAATGGACAATTGAAGTTAACGTAAATATTACTGCTCATAATGTTATAAAAGCATGCAGAGTATTGTATAGTATATAATACAATTACAGTTTTATAAAATATTGTTGTGGTGGCTTTCGTTTAGTATTTATAACTATAACTATAACTAGTGTGATGTGCACCGTATATCAGTTGTTTATTTTAAAAGGCTTAGAAATAATATTGTGCTGTAATTAAAATAAATGTATATTATAATATTTATAACTATCAAGATGTAATACTTCGTGGATTTGATTTAAAATCTAAAAATAGTAGGGGTTTTTAGTTATTATTAAAGGGTTAAAAATGTTGTTTTGTGGAATAATAGTAAACAAAAAATATTGTTCAAAATATTTTTACTTTCATCACGTGAGTAAAATCAGTCGAGACGCGTTTTAACGAGTCCAGCGCGCACTATTTAATAAATATATTAATATGACAGACCGTATATAGTATGAAGTAATAAATGCGAACGTGTATCGTGTCTGTGTTATGCCGGCGTAAACGAACGATTCACCGTGACGACCGTGGCCTGAGAACCCCTGTGCGCTAGGGTTGTCCGCCCGAAGCGATCCAAGGGGCCTCGACTGTTTGCCGGTGAACAGTTGGCTCGTGTGTGTTTTTAAAAGCTGAAGAGTCGAGTGTCAGTATGCGCTCAGCAGCGGATGTACTGTGTAGTGTTTCCCAGAGTTGTGCGGTTACTGGTTTTTGAATCGTAGATTACTATTATTATGAGTTTTATCGTAATTTTGCTTCCGGGTAGTGCTCCGTGCTTGACTTTACCGACCAGATACATATTATATTGATGACATTTTCAAACAAATTTAGTAGGTACTTACATATATAATAATCGCATATACTTTGTTGAACACACCGCTAATTCAACAGGTTTATTTAATTGTTTAAATTTGTAATTATTACTTTTATTTTATTTTTTTAACAATTATTATATTATATGTTGTTAATTTTAAAAATTATTGTTGTATATTATTATTAATTCAATCCAGTAGTTACTGCATTCAGTCTCTGTATGGCTTGCTACTGCAAGTACTGCGCATCATCGGTCATAGTATGTGCGCGCGCGCGTGTATGTAAATATAATAATAATATCCGAGGGCGTTTCACACTACATAACACGGCCTATTCCATTGCTAAAACTTAATGGAATTTTTGATCTTGCATGCTGTCGTCATTATCTACATATTTCAATGAAAATTTAAAAATTTAATGTTCGTGATAGGAAAAAAATGTTTCTCCAAGACCCAAGTAATTAATATATTCAATGGTCGTTTATACAATTTATAATTTATTAAAGTAATTGTATAGTTACGGAATGAACGTTACGTTTTAAAACAGTATTCGTAGGTATATCTTACACGCTGTGTTTTTTCAATTTCTGTAATTCTTTATTGTGTTTTACTATCTCTATTTCATCCAATCATTGCATTAAACAAGTATAATATTTTGTTTTTATTTTATTATTTTCTGAGTGTTACTGCTGGTAGTTTCTCTCCTCATTCCATCATGTCATTATAATATCTCTGAACGCTCATAATATGCTTATTGTAAGTATTATTACAGATTGTATGTATACTATAATAAACGTTAAAAAATATGTATTCTCTGTACCTAGGTACCTATACTAATTTTGTTCTAAGAAGCTAATGTACCTAACGTTTAAATTAAAGTAATTAATACAAAACTTTAAAAAAATTAATTTCCATATATTATGTTGTTTTTAAACAAGCAATTTTCTCTTGTTTTCGACTAAAGTAAAGTTGGATTTTGACATTTGTGCAATATTAATGTACATATGATTTTTGCCTGATGGTAACTATTAAAACCAATTTTAATGACATGATGGTATATGTTTTACGATAGTAAAAAAAGTCTAAATAATAAATTGCTTCAGTAAATCGTTAAATAATAACAATAAACATTTTAACGGATATACAGAAAATACTTTGGGTTACTATTTCTTTTGTTATCTACTCGTATATAATACACATACCATGAATAAACATAATTTATATTATAATACGCATTATACCGTCGAACATAATTAAAAAAGAAAAAAAATAATTTTGATATGCTATTATATACATGATTTTAGTTCTATATGTATTATCTTATTTCTTAATGTTCTTTGCAAAGTAATTATATGCACATGGACATTTATGTTATAGTTATCATTTTAACATAACAATATAAATATATATAAGATAATATACATCGCCTAACTTTATTAAATATATTTTAGGTCAATAAAATTAATTAAAATAATAATTATTACATTATGATTTTATACCCATTAACATAATATAGATAGAAGAATTGTTATAGTTTTTAATGTTATAATTAATTTTTTTTTATGTATAACATTTTCATTTTTGATTGTTTATTAGTTGTTTAAGTTTGTTGTACATACCTAAAATTGAAAGTAAATTAATTAAATATTTTTATCGATATTGTCAAAATAAATATTAAGCTATTGAGTATAGTATTATATAATCACTAAAAAAAATACCTATATTCCATTGATAATAAATTATTTAACATTTTAGAGATCAAAGTACCTTATAATATTAGGTAGGTATAGGTATTAAATTTGACATATTCGACAAATAATTTTTCATGCTTTGTTATTCATTTTTATAAGTGTGAAAATCAATTAATAAATGCACTAAAATATCAGCTAGCTGTTTATATTATTTGCTATCATATAGCTTTGAAATGTTATAACTTATAATTATTTATATTTTCATAATCTATCTCAATATAATAACTATGTTTTTAAATTTCCTAATCTATTTAGTTATTACTTATTAACATTTAAAATTTACGGTTCTAATGTTGAAAAAACTTTTATGATTGTGATATCCAGAGTGATATCATCAAGTCATTTTGTGTATTAAATACTGAACTCCGTTAATATTTTAATAAGAAAAAATTAATGATAATAAAAGCTACTAATATTAAATATAATTACAGTTATTCATTTTAAAAAGTAGTACAAACACGCTAACGTATTCCGGCATACATTACACCTATATACTATATAGCTATCTTGTTTAAAATGTACGTTGATAAAAATTAATTAAAATTATCTTTTAAAAATGCTGCAATATGATTTTGCTCAAACAGATAAGCATTTATATAGGTATAGGTATAGGTTACATATTTTATAGATATAAACAATAATAAATAAACTTCCGTTGCCATTAAAGATTAATTTTACGAATTAAATAAAATATATTATGTCATAATTTAAGTCATATAACGTATGAAAATTAATTATCGTGCATGATGCTATTTGTACAATGTAAATATAAGTAAATTTTGAAATAAATTTGGGTAGAATTTCATTTTAATATAATTTTCCAATGATGAAAACAGTTTATAGGGTAATTTACTAGTAGTGTATCTAAAGCGTCAATAAAGAGTGAGGGTTCAAAAATTGTAATTTATCTCAAAAAGCTGTGATTAGGGGCTCAACCCCATAATTATACCAGACAAAAAAGTTGTCTTATTGTTTAATTGTTTAATGTCTATTATTCAATAATAGTTTATCTTTTTATAATTTTATTAATATAATTGAAAAATTAAAAAAATTAATATTACAACTTTTTGGATTGCGTTCTTATTAAAGTTTAATACATTATTGTGGAATTATGAAAACTTTGTATCTACAACTAAATTATAGTATTATATTGTAATTACTAATTACCTACTAATTAGCATTAGCTAGGTTCGTTCTTTAAAAAATGGGATTGATAAGTGGCCGGTTGGCAGTATAGTTTAGGCTTTATAGTTGCAGCTGCGTGTCCGGGTGGTGATTTATTTATTTGTTATAGCATTCGAAATTCTTACTGAAAAAACGGGTATAGAAATGTATAAGGTTCTCTACTACACCCTTCACGCATTATTTTTTTTGTCCCTCTCGTACGGTACTTATAGGAAAAAATCGATTTTGTTCTTCGATTAAAATTATTTTAACTGCAGGAGTCTTTCTGAAATCGAATTTCGCCGAAATGTATACTTATTAGTTTTTAAGTTATTTTATGTTAAGTCTGCAACATGTTTGTAAAGTCATATAATATACCTATAGATGTATAACCGATAGTAAAAAAAAGAGATACACTATTTATTTTGTTCTTTGAGGGGAAATTGCAACTCAGTAATAAAGTCAGACATGCTACAATGTTCCATTTAGAACGCCCACTATAAAGTCGAAACATAAAATATATAAAAAGGCATGTTTCATATTTCTAAAAATTGATTGTCTGAATCTCGCCTATAATTTTTTCTTCAACATATTTAACTTAATATTAAATTTCCTTACTTTTTATTTATAATAAATTATATTATAGTTATGCAATGAAAATAAATATCGTACCTAGTAGATTTGAAGTTTTCAAACTATGATACATGATTTATTATTTTTTTAATTACGTATAGGTAGGTACAATAATATAATATACATTTTTATGATTATATTATAAATTGTTATTTCAAAGTAGTTCAAAAATTGTTTTCAAAATAAAATGTATCCATTTACATTATTTTTAAGTAGTTATGTTTGATAAGATAACAAATGTTTTTACGATATTATGCAGAACTTATCTAAAAAATATAGTATAATATAGTATAGAATTCTACTTATAGATAAATAGTTGTGATAAAAAGTAGGATATTAGGTATATAAATATAATAATATATGCATAATAGTTCATTGCATATAGGTATTATTATATGCCTCTTATTCCAAATTCAGTTTCCAATTTCAATTAAAGTCAATTGTACTTAATTATAACGGATAATATAAACCGGTATATTATATATATGTACATAATACGAAAGTATATTACACATTGTAAATGTATAATATGATGATATAATGATACCTACGTATAACGTATAAAGTTAGTTTAGTGTATATTAGTGCCTATAATAAGGTTATAGATTTAGTTGGAATTATTTAATGTTTATCTAAATCTAAAACACAATATTTTGTTTATTGAAACATTTTTTATTAATTTCCTTTTGGAACAAAGTTGACATTATTGGCTATTGCCCATTGGAGTCCCAAAAACACAATAAAAAAAATCATATTCTTTAAATCGTGTTTTAGATTTTTGTTATTTTTTTCCGCGATAAAAAGCTGTCTTGGGCAGCTCAGTATTTGTTCTGCATCTATAATGATATGAAAGGGATAAAGTAATAAATAATAATAATTTAAAACCCGAACATAATATTACAGTCAAGTCTCGATAACTCGAACCTTGGTAACTCGAAAACCTCGATAACTCGAATTTGTTTTCATCACTATAAAATCCTTATGCACTCAATGCGATACTTGTAACTCGAAAAGTACATAAGTCGAATTAATTTTTACCTCCCTTGAAATTCGAGTTATCGAGACTCCACTATATTATGTAATAAAGAACTGCTCGGGAAGAGGAATTTTCTACTATTGTTTTTATTTAGTAACTTGACTCGTTTTTTCTTCAAATTTATATGTTTCGAGAATACAATAATTATTAATGTTATCTCGTCAGGCGGTGCGTTACTCGTCATCTCGTCCGGTCCGTCGGGGTCGCATTACGGAATGCGGTTTAGTTCGTTTTTATGCAAAACTTACGCCGGCTCCACGATGTCCTATCGACAACAACGATTATTATTATTATTAATAATTATAATAATGGCAATTAATAGTATAACGACAGCTGTAAAGTTAAAATATATCATGGCAATATTCTGCCGATGAAACACCCGAGCAGTCCGATAGAGAGATTGACGGGCCGAATTAATATTCGATTAACTCCTCGCGCGCTACACGCTCGTCGGCCGTCGCAGGACTAAATACAATTTTATGTACGTGTGTATACATCACGACGAGCAGACAGCGCCGTTAGAACAGACACCGCCGCCGTCATCGTCGTCGTCGCTATCTGGTGTCTGTGTGTATGTGTAATATATGTATGTATATATAATATACATACGCCTCGCCTGCTGTTAAGCAGATTATACACCGGCGCGGCGGCAGTCAGTGGTGCCAATAGCACGGGCCCGAACGATCTTGCTTATTTCTTCACCTTTTTCTAATATTGTAATTATTATGTATTACCATTCGTTTTGTTAAATTTAATAGGTACATTCAATGATTGGTATAGACCCATAGTCTACGATCCGCTTGTATTTTTTACTTTTGTAAGGCGTATTTTGTTGTCTTGAATTATCACACATCACTCTACCCGGCAATTTGTCTGAAATGGTTTTCGGTACGTTTCGATAACATTATTTATTTATTTTTTATTTTTTCTATTCATAACGGGTGCGCGTTTGGTCGGACCGCGCGTGACTCGTGCGCGTTGGATTCTTTGAGGGCTATATTTAGTTGGATAATAATTGGCTGGAACGTAAAATTTGGAAAATATTTTTTCTGAAATATATATTTACGTATAGAGCTGTACTGATTTGAAAGTAGGTATATTTTGTGAATTTTGTCCATGTATAAGTACCTAATATTTACTAATTAGTACCTAATTACTCTAAAAGTATAAAATTTATTCCGTTTTAAAATTATCTGTCAGGAACCGTATGAAGTGTATGCTATATAACAATAATTCAATGATATACATTTCTAAAGAAATATTTTCCGTTAAAATAAGTTTTTGAGCAAATACGATTCTGAAAAAATATTAATCGTTTACTACAGTTCAATCAACATATTTTCCAACAAAATATTTTCTTTAAAATAACGTTTCCGCGCTCATTAATTTCCGATATTCCAAATGAATTACGATTCCAAAGTAATATAATTCATAAAAATAAAATTCCAATATATCACTATGTGTTTCTAACTAGATATTTTCCAATTAAAATACTTTGATGACTGAATATAATTTTCCTACTGTTTAAATGCATCCCACTGCTTTGGATTCGTTTGGACCGCATGAAGAGTAATAATATTATTATACATTTTGGTCAAGTGGGATAGCTATAAAATGTTTATCAGCGGTATGCAGTGTTAAATTACAACTTTTTGAGTAGTATATATAGTACAATAGTATATATATATAGGCTCTCTAGTAGTTAGTACCGACTACTGTGTAGTAGTTCGGTAGTTGGTAATAATTATTGTTCATAATGTTTTCTCCGAAGTAGTATTTAATGGCATTATAATTTGTAGGCATAAACCTACAATTTGATTGAATGCATAGATGTTATCACTTTTGTGCATTTATAAACTATAAGTATAAAACATAAGTATTACCTATGTATAAGTATACAAGGGTAAAATAACTTGGAACTTTATATTATATTCAATTTAGGTACTAAATTATAGTATACCTATCTATAAATAATGGGTGTTCTTTATTTATTTTCCTGCAAGGGTAATTAATGAAATTCAAATACAATAATATACATTAGCTACTAAAATAAAAGTTCAAAAAATAAGTTTAAGGAGACAGTTATACACAATCGTAAATTTTATCTGAGATGGAAACAAGGAGTGTGGGGGAAGATGTTTTATACTTTTAGAGGTATTACCTTTGGTCTATCATAGCAAATATTACATATTACATATAAAAAAATGGATTATCTGAGAGATACGATTATGTACCTATGTATTAATATTACATATTTTACAATGATGATGGAATGTGTTTTTTTATTTATAAAGAATTTATTTTTGTGTGATCATCTTTTGCCTTATTGAATAGTAAAAATACTCCAATATTTAACTTAAAGGGTGATTTCTGGTAAGAAATTTTATATCTATAGTTCTTTAGTGAAGAGAAGGGGGTCAAAAAGTCCCATATTTTTCACAATTAAATTAAATTTCAGAAAATCTAGAATATTTTCTTGTTACTAATACACAAGATTTCCAAATTTTGTTGTAATTTAAAAATAAATAGTTTTAAATATTAGACATTTTCATTAAATTTTTAGATTAACATTTTCTAGGCATGATATAATTATTAAAATAGTTATTAGCATTTTAACTATTTATGTATAGAGTATAAAGACATTTGAAATTATTTTTGTTTGGTATTTTTCGATTTTATATTTTCAAAGGTTGTTTTTCTAATTTTAAAGTACGTAGAAAATTTTTTTACATGAATGTTTAAAGTTAAATTTGTTAAAAATTCGAAAACATCGTGAAAATGTGCTAATTTATGTTGTTATGTATCTTTAAGTTTTTTTTTTGAAATTTTAAAAACAAATGAATGGTAATTCCATTTACATTAATTTTTAATGGACTGTATATTATAGTTCAATTGTTGACGATATTGAATATACCTATTCCACTAATTATTTCAATATTTTTAATAATTTCAAATGATTTTAATTATTTTTACGTTAAAAAAAATTATTGTAATATAAATGTGATATTATTTATAATTATACCTATACACTTGAATCATTCTATTATTACTTAAATTGTCCAACAATGACATTTTTAAAATATTTGTACTTCATGGTTTTCTTTATACATTTACCATTTACATCGTTCTAAAGTACGTCGTGTATATTATAAAATTATAAGTATTGAAAAATAGATAGTAGAACCTGCTAACGTATTATCTCAGTTCAAAACTCTTTTTATTTGTAATTATTTATTATTTAGTTCAAATTTAACACATCCATTAAGATGACTTCTTTAAAATCTTCCTCACAGCTCTAACCACAATAAACAGTTAACAAGTGATCAATAATGTTGAAGTCCTTAATACAATTTAAGATAGTATTAAAATGATGTACATTTTTTTGTATTGATATTAAGAACAAATATTGTAATTCATTTTTTGATAATTGTTATTTTTAATTAAATAAAAATAGATCGATAATGTGTTTGATATCATGACAAACATTGGTGGTCTAAATATTTTATTTGTATCTTTTTAACAATTTCGAAAATTCAATTTATGTATTTATTATTATAAGCCTATTATTATTATTAATTTATTTATTTATTTTGATAAGTATTGAATTCGTAAAAATAGTATAGTCTTTAAACGTTAAACATTTTGTGATTCATTAATCATTTGCATTCATTCGTCGATCAAATTCTTGTATGAACATTTCATTTGTAATTAATTATATTTTTATTTTAGTTAATTCAACAAAATACGTTTTTCGTTTTAACTTTTAATTTAATTTAGGTTTTCTTTGAGATGTCACAAGTTTTGATAAATATAGGGCTATAACGAATAACTCATTATTTTTCTTAATATTTATAGAGGGCTTTTGAAGAAAAAAAAATGTACAACATAAATATTTTATAAATAATAATTTACCTAATATAGGTGAGCAGAAACCTCCAGAAACTGGGTATCGGCATTTTTAGTTTAAGGATACAAATAATCAATCAAATTCTTATTGAATATTTTATTTTATAACAAAAAACATACATTTTTATGATTCTTTTTTTTTTTTAAGTGGTTTCAAGAGTTCTGTAGGTGATTTAATTTAACCTTTAAAGTACCTATATTTACGGATAGCCAAGGTTTAAAACCTGCAGAGAGTAAATGTCACAACAAAATGAAATGTACCTATTTTAATTTACTAATGTTTGTATATTATATATTATTATAACTGCAGCGGTGTATTATTGTGTGTTCATATTTGGATAATTTAATATAATATCAAGTATCAAGCGCATGTTGACATTACCTACATGATAACTTATGGTACTTGTGATACCTACTTGTGGTTATAATAGGAGGTATAGCATATGCGACATTAAGTTTTGTAATAATAATTGATGTAATAAATATTTTCTATTATTGTATAGGTATACCTATTATTTCTCATTATTATAAATACGTAGAATAATGCCAAGTTTTTTATGTAAACTGTAAATTTTTTTCAAAATGTATATTTTACTATTTTTTTCAAACTGGCAACTAAAAATATGTGTAACCTTCCATATCTATGTAATTTTAAAAACATAATTAAAATCCATCATTTAGAAAATACTATACAAATATGTTAAATAATTCATCGATTAAGTTCTTGTTTCACTCATTAGTAATGAGCATTAATTATAGATATTATTTAAATTGATGAAATTTAAGTACAACATTTATTTTAATGTTTCTAAATTTCAAATAACATTTTGATCAAATTATTACTGATTTCTGACGATTAATGAATGACGAATGATTTAATTACGTATAAGTTAAATATATCATCGGAACAAAAAGTATATTCAAAGAATAGTAAACATAGTTTTTTATAAAAAAAAACAAAAAAAAACGGTAAAATAATACTCACTAGACATAATTTTTTGTAATTGCTATTTTAAACGGTTTGAAATTATAGTTTTTAACTTTTCTCCTATGTATACACTTGAGAAAATTGCCTATAACACATAATAAATGATAATTCAGTGTATTTATGTATAGGCTAGTCCAAATACTGAACTACATATTATATTATACAATAACCTGCAGGAGGTTTATTAACCTATTTATTAAGTTACATTTTTAACACTAAAAAGGGTTTTTGTTATTCGTATATAAAATAATGTAATAAGTACGTTTAACTCAAAATGTCACTATGTGCACACTGCACAGTGCACAGTCTAAAACTCTAAAATACTTTAATAAATGATTAAATCAATGGTTACTTCATTTTTTGTTTTTTCATTACACATTGCATATTATTGTTAAATATATTCCTATATCGTCTATCTACTAAGAGTCGTGACACATTTTTCTTAAATATTTCTCGATTACATTACTATTTTTAACTGCAGGAAAAGTCCCGCCCTTGACCAAACAAATATTAAATTTTTATTTTTATAATTACTATTTTATATCTAAGTATAGTTATCTTAAGTAATATAATATTACATTATTTTTATGAGCTTAAAAAAAATAGGTCAAATTTTTACGGCGCTTTTTAGGAATCATTAGTAATATTTTATCCGTTAAAAAATATTTTGTTATCGACGTCGCTCTGAATATAGTTGAGTCGTAAATGTGGTATACTACTATTACTACCAGCACCTACTACCATTATCAACTCTGCGGTGATGGAGTATGACGCATCACGATGATGCATTCCTTGTGTGGTGTTCCCGCCTCATATAGAGTTTTAAACAACATTATAAAAATGCACTGTTGCAATGGATTAAAATGCATATTTAATATCAACAAAAATTCTACCGATAGGTATTTTTGTATTATATATTATCCCGGAGGTTTTTGTACACTCTTTATAGACGGCAGACTACGTACTGTAGGTATAGATACTATAATACGCACGTATATTATAATGTTAGATTTGGCCATGACTTGAACGATAATGAAATTAAAAAACAATTATTTGTAATGTATCAATATACGTGTTGAAGATCGAACTATGTTAATTTTTTATATACATACCTATTACTTATAAATAAGCAAGTATTTTATATTATTACAACAGATTTTGCAGAAATTGTTATTATTTGGTAATGCTCTAATGTGTTAGTAGTAAAATTAAAAAAAAAAACACGAGTAATTTAATAACTGCAGCAATATATATAGTTTATTGAAACTAAAGACAAAAACTTATTTCAAAAATGTTAAATATACATCAATTCTTTTTTTTTTTTACATACAAATAGCAATTGATAAACTTTTAATCAAATTATTTATTACCGAAATATTTTTTTTGCATTTATCTACTATTTACATTATAATGTCAATATACATAATTATACTTTAATAAGTTAATATCATTGTTGTAGGTACTATTTAAGATAATTTTAATTATATTTTTGACCCAGTTATATAAATTAAATAGTATATTATTTACTGATAGTCTAGATAATTGATATAAGTATAAATTTAAAATATAAAATAACTACTGGAACACTCATGTAGGTACAAAATATTTAATCCAAAAATTGCAATCAATTTTCTTATATATGAAATATATATTTAATTCATGATCAGATTGCATATAGAACAAATTTATTATAAAATGTGTTTAATAATTATCAGTTATCAATGTGTTTTAACAGTAGTGAAAAATATTCCAAACGTTACAATAACGCGCATGATATCAAACCTATTCATCTAACTATATGTTTTTTCTATTGAGTAGCAATAACTTATATACTTACTTATATGTTATATTATTGTACATTTGTTGACTATTTCATATTCTGAATTTAATACGTAGTTCAAACTTTTAAATATACCATGAAAAGTTTGAACATATTTTGTTCGTAACTCTTTGTCTTTAACCGCTAAAAAATCTTTGCACAACCATTATTAGTTACGACCTGTGCTATATTATCGTTTACAAACAATATTGTAGAACGTCCATATTACTTGAAACTATAGTAAAAAAAAATTTAATAATATGTCTACGTTGCATGTTGCATATTCGAAATCAGTATTTATTATTTAATGTGAAATGTTGATGGATTGCAATTTTTTTTTCTGAATCAAATATTATATAGTATACATCGCATATTTTTTTTATTGTTTGCACTTATTGAATGGGTAGTGCGAGTAATTCCTTATAGGCGTATACTTTATTATAACATTGATTTTATTATGCATAAAAATATATTCTAAGATCTATATGGTTATTTGGTTATATCTATTAAAATTTTATGTAATTGTTTACAGATGTTTAATATATTTTATTGACCTCTTTTTTTATTATAATTTACATACATTATATATATGCTAATGTATTTTGAAATATTATTTTATCAAATGATCGTAATTTGTTCACTTTAATTTTAGACTATTATATTATAATAATACCTATAATGTCAATAATAATTATATTTTTTAATCGAATGATTAAAATATTATAAAAAAATAAATATCGATCGTATAGTAATTGCAGTTATTGAAATTGTGTGGTTAATGATGATATTATGAAGATATAAGTGATATAAAAATGATTGTTATGCCGCATCATGTGCCATCAACTTAATCAAGTCGACGTTTGATGTTTTACATACCTATACAATATTGAAATATTATATGTATCGCATATATTATATTGTCATCTTTGAGCATTTTAGAATCGTAAAATTGTACACATTTATTATTCGCTATAGAATTGAAATTAAAGTATCGAAAAATTACCTCTAATCAAATATAGTTTCTTTGGTATATTATTGTTACCTTCAAGTTTAGTAGGTAATACTTACTGTAATTTTAATAGATATATTCATTGACCATGCACTATTGTATACTATTATACTTTATGCTTGATCAACAACATAGATGGAACCTCTGAAAGCAAATTTGATATTTTGTTCATATATAATATATATGGCGGAGCCAATATACAGTTCAAGGGTGTGATGTATTGATGTCCTCTTGGGTAATTGAATGCGGTGATTTTTTGTATTTGTTCTATACACGCGTCAATATATGATAATGTAGATAACGTATATGTATTCTATTTCCTACATACCTATCCATTAATCAAGTCTAGTGATAAGAATTCTGAAATCAGATTTAAATTTCTCGTCTTCTTTTTGAGATGGATTTTTTTTTTAAAACTTTTTTTGATGATTTTCTGAAAATTTAAGTAAAACAGTTTTTTAATATATATATATATATATATTGGATTTAAGGATATAAAATAAAAAAATGTTGGAAAGTCAAACTCAAGTACTTAAGCTTTACATCAAATTAAAATTTCAAAATGGTTTTAAGAATACTTATTGGTCTTATCGCTTTATTAGATGGTATAATATATTATGGTATGTTACTGAAGAAACTATAATATGTAAACTGCTGAACGTAATTTTGCCACGCTACACAGTACAATAATTATAGACGATGGAGACAGCAAATGCGGGTGTGGTCTTTTCTTATAATTATATTAAAATGCTTCAAGTATATTCTATCGAATTGGACATGAACGCTACAGCTAGTGCTCCAGGTTGGCGAATGAATAGCATATTACATACAAAGTATAATGTTTATCGTATTTTAATAATATTATTCTGTAGTCTGTAGATATAAAAACGACGACGTAACAGATTAACATTTAAAATATTATTCGACATTGAGCGGTATGTGTAGATTTTTTGAGTGATTACATTCGCGCAATATATTATTGTCGCATCATGTGGCGTCAGTTGATTTTTAAAACCATGCAATAAACACACGAGCGTATCGATAAAACGTCCAATAACCGTATAAATGTGCAGTTAACCACTGCGGCACTGCCTATATACCAAAGATATGCCGCACCATTCACTTGATGATGATGCGGGTGGGTGTGTGGGGAGACCTATTTATTTGGGTTGTTAACACAACGGTTATAATAATATATAAAAATAATAAATGTGTACGCATTATATCGTATCACGGTTTCTTGGAATTCGGATTCGTTTAATATAATATTATACCTATGGTTTTATGTTTGTCGTCCTTAATTTTAAAGGCGGAGGTACCCACCCATACTATTATACCGCCTATTGTACACATATATACGCGTTCTGTGTCTCCAAGTCATCCAGACACAAGTTTGCTGGTGGACGGATGGTAATATAATAAGATAAACACATGTTATAATATATAATATACAGAGTGCTATACCAAGTATTCCCGTTTTTCATTTAGTAATAAATTTGTTCTAATTATGATTTCTATATTTTTTAAGTATATTTGGGGACCAATAACTCTATTTTGTATACCATTAACGAGTCCAACTACGATATAAACTTCTTTAAAATATGAATCAGTGTACTAAAATATTTAGGTTATAATATTGGCCCCGTGGTAATAGGTTGAGATTATAAATGTATTATAATGGTATGAAAATTATATAGTACATTATAAATGCAATCATATTATTATTTGTAATTAAATATTACATCTATATTTTATATTTTTGTAAAACCATTTTTAAGGACTATGTCTATATATCTTCTTATTTAATACATTTTAATAATTAAGAAACAACTGTTTTAATTTAAATTTAGATATATCTAAATTAAAAAAAAATTCATTTGTTATTTATAACTTTCAAGGAAAAGTGTAATCCTTATTTTTTAAAAAAAAAGTAGTTAACTTAATTTTTTAATTTAACAGATTATTCCTTAAAAATTATGTATTTCCAAATATGGTACTTAAAAGTTTACTTTAAGATCAACATTCAAAAAAAAATTATTATTAAAGGAAAAATAGGGATGAGCATGTTAGGTGAATCATTCTGTATATATTCAATGGCGTGTCTGTATATTCTAAACGACGGAGACAGATCTCGTTCTCGTATTATCGACAATTTGATTTACGACATTTGATGGGCCGATGTAACGCCTGTGATGTATGTATAATAATATAATATGTTCAGTTCATACATATCATCTGTATGTACAACGTTCAAAAATAAAAGATGTGTGTATTTTATATGTTAAAAAAATATATGTGTGGAATTTAATTATTATCATATAGCTCGGTATAAATAAGGCAATAATCACAGATATATTTACTAAACTAGTATATTTATATATGGCAATAATATTATTATTAATATTGATAATATTACGCGAAAGCTGCGGCTATACATAATATATTATAATATGTAGGTATAATATGATTTCAGTGTATAATAATATATACCTATATTATGTGTAGTTTTGTGTTTTGTGCGCATATTACGCGCGCACGCGTGTGTGTATGATAAATATTTAATGAATTATCTATTCTTTTAAAAATCATATAGTCTAAATTATTGTTTGGTTGCAAGTATGTATAGTTTTAATCATTCAAATATCAGAATAACAGAATGTATTGTTTCTTACTATAGATCGATATTTAAATCTGCACAGAAAACAATAATGTTTGAGTTAACTGTTTAGTGTTTATGAATAAATTAATACGTAAATACCAAACACGGAAACTCATCAGTTAAAAGTGATTGAAAATATGTATAGACATTTGGAAGATTTTCTTCAGTAGTTTTGTAAAAATTGAAACAATTTTAACCTTGTTTATAATAATTGTTAAAAAAAGTCACATATAAATATTATTCAATACATTATGTCAATTCGTATACAATTTTAACATTTAATATATATATATACATTATAAGTATGTAATTAAAACTTATAGCATAAGATCTACACAATTTGTGGAAAAAAACCTAAATTATTATACATAAAACTGACCCAAACATTGGTTTAGAATACTACAATATTTGTAACTTGACTAAAAGCTTCGAAGAAATGGTTCGCTGTTCGCTTGTGATATTTAAACGCAATCGCGTTATAACTTATAATATAGTATTTACCTACTTTAGATTAAATATTCATATTGGTCTCATGAACGAAGAAAAAAGGATGGCGGTTCGTTTAAATGTATAAAAAAAACTTTAATATGACTTCTAACGGGGTATTTTAGTGTGGTGAATAAAATTAATTTCTTTATTACCTATGGGAAAATAATAGAAACGCTTGAATTACATTACAGTATTGTGAAATATAAATTTTATGTACATAAACATCGACCCACGTCTCTATCGTTTTGTGAACAGCCAACTACTATTTCTATAATATTGCACATTTAATAGAATAACTGAGAATTTATTCATGTAGGTTCATTGTACACCAGTGATTCCCAAAATCTCAGTTATGTATCATAATTTTGAAACTGGGCTTTATAGGTTTTATAATTCAATAAAGTATTTTTATGCATATTATGTTAATTATTCGTTTTTTTAATAATTATTACGGTTTCCTACAACTTGTCTCTAAAATCAGGTATTTAATGTATTTTGATCTCGACAAAGTTTTTCGTTATAGGTATTATGATACATATAGTTAGGAATTAGCTAGTATTCATTGAACTCACCTATAAAACTATAATTTGCTTAAAAAACAATATAATTATTATTAATATTAATTATAATATTAAACGAATATCAATATTATATTGATGAGCAAACGACCAACACCTTCTACAAGTAGTTCTTTGCATAGAAACATGATGACCTCAGCAATTTAATTGAAAGTGATGAACATATTTTGTTCAAAACAAAATAATATTTTTATTTAAATTTCATAATACATATTTAGAAACTATTGGAAATCGAATAATTGTCCACATTTTCTTTAATGATAGTAATGCAGTGTTCTTTTTCAGTAGGTATATAATAATATATTAATGGTACATGAAACTTATTGCTATGGCCTATACGTGTACCTATAGCTACGTAGATACTATAATATAAGGTATCCACCGAAAACAAACACGTTCAAAGCATTATACAATTTTAGGTACTTGGGTATGTTATCTACTCCCGATTTTAATGAATATATTTATTAATAACTATTAACTATATTACATAGTTTATTAACTATAAACTTGTTAGTATTGGTATCATCAATAAATAAAACAATATAATTTAACGAATATAAGAGTGCCTGTATTTTATTGGGGACTAGAATGGAGCGTGTTTTCTAAAAAGTAAAAGGTTGGTAACAACGGCAGGTGTAGAGTGCGTATAGGGTATATTGCAGTACATATTACATAAGCGGCACATGTGATGACGTCTTCGCCTGAGTTTAATAATTTTGTTTCCAGAAGTCAGAAGTATTATGTGTACTTAATATAAATATAATTATTATTAATGAATTTACTATAATAGATCGTATTCGTAACGACTCGTATGCAAAATTAATTCTGAGTTAATTGATTTATTATTTTTTCAATATTTTATTATAATGTAATAACTTGAGGATTTTTAAAATATTCCACTCAAAAAAATGCCGTTTCAAAAGCTTTTAAGCGCTTTTTTTTGTCATCTACATTTTTTTTTTGTATTTGAAGGTGAAAGTGTCAAGTAGTTACAAAGTGCACGTGGAAAATTGTACTTACGTAGTTTCGTATAACTGTTCAGTTATGTATTTACGATTAAAGTGTATCTTAAAATACTACAAAATCATATATTTGTATAATTTTAATTATTACTCATTTATTAGTTTGAATGAAATTTTGTTTAATTGCAATTTAGAAAGTCATCATTATGTACATGTATAGCCAATAGGCTAATGCCCAAGAGCTGATATGTATATGAGGTGTATAATTGATATTGTAGAAATGTAGAGTATATAGTTGTATTTTTTTAGAACTGGTTTGAAGTTTGGATTTATATAAAACTTTAAAATTGTTGATACCTATGTTGATACAGCCTGGTCACGAAAACCCTTAAGATATCATCTTTAATTGATGATTTTTTTAAATATTTTTTTTGGGCAATCGTGAATTCACTTAAAATGTGGTTTTAAGTTTTAAATCAGTCACAGTAATGTCAATAAGTTTTATCTTAAAATCATCTTACGAATACATAGGTATATTATATATATATACATTTAAACGACTAGATTAATGTCATTTTTTAAAAATAGGTTATTTTATTATATAGGTACTTAACTTTACTTATATGTAGTTATACTAAATTCTTGATAAGATCGTACTAAATATAATAGGTATACATCCGTCAAACATTTTATAATTATACATATATATATAAAAAAATAATTTTAAAAATTAATTATTAATTATATTGTATTGAAATTAATAAGAGTATTTTAAATTATATACCTATTATTATACCCTATTACTAATTAATACGAATTAGGTATAAGTAATAATATAATAGGCATTTAATGCATTTTTAGTTTTTCCATATAAGAAACGTTTTTTTAGTGATGATGTTTATCAAATGAAAAAAAAATATATATAATAAAATAGATAAACATTGTATTATGTAAAAACATTTTCTTTTTTTAAGGAAAATTTGAAGAAATATTCTAAGGTTTCATTGCATAACTACATCAATTAAATAATTTATTATGCATTCTTCGTGAGTAACATTAGTTTTATTACGTATATAATATATCATAAATGGCCCATGAATTGATAGATGAAAATAAATATTACATCATACACATAATGAAATTTCTTAAGGTAAATTAATTTGTTTAATGTGGCTGATACATTATGTTTATATTCTCGAATGGAATCAATAACATATTTACATGGTTACTTATATGTAGGTACGAATAAACTTAAAATTATTGAACGCTCGTGCAATAGTACAAGTTTATTACGTATATTAACTATGTTTTCCTGATAGACCTTTATTGAACGTTTGTGTTCAACCTGCAGTCGTTCTTATAGTTATTGTTTGTATAATTTATTAAAATATCGCCTTATCCATAAACAAGTATAATATTTGTAATATTTAATTATGTATGAACAATATTATACTATATAGGTGTATTACTTGCTCTCGGACTGTCGACAATTTATGTATTTATACAATCAAAACTGTTTATTGGAAATATGGTGTTATATTACTATATACTATTCAGATACTTCTGACGTGATTTGCACGGATAAATTTGTTGCGTAAAACATTATAAAACTGAATAGCTATATAGAAACAATATAGATTAGTATCTAAAGAGGGTACGCTAAAAAAACACTGATATTGGCATTGGGTTCGCAAGACTTTTATATTATTTATTTTTTGTAGTAACTCGATGTTATTATAAATACGTCTGTCGCCATAAAGACATACGGGGCCAACGCTGCGACGGACGCTCCACATATTTTCGTTGTCGATCCAAAATCTTGCGTTCAGAGATCGCAACTAATAATCCATGCTTAGTACCTGTATTAAGATTTTTCGAATACGATACGGTTAATATATATTTTACTCTTAATCTTGGACTATTTAAAATTTATAAATTTTAAATTACCAACTACATAAAAATATCGTAAGTTTAACGCTGTAGGGATATAACAAACATCGATGTATCAAACACGAAAATCGATATTTTTTCAATTAATCGATGTATCGTTATCGATCCAGTGTTGCGCTCGCGAACCAATTCGTCTCGGTCGGTCGTGTTGTCTTGTAGGGAGGACGAGAGTAGAGAAAACGAAAACCTCAAACGATTTAAACGATTTCGGGCGGGTGACTACTTCAGTTTGTCGGAGATGAATTACGAATTTTATAGATTACATATTATTATTATTGCTATTATTATTTAGACGCACGTGCTGGTCGGTCTATAATAATCATCGCATTATTTTTGTGTGTATATAGTAATATATTTAAAATAATAATAAAAAAAAAAAAAACTTTAATGTTATAACGCAGACCGGAGCACCATCGTCGGCGGTTCAAACGGCAGCGGCATAACAGCAGCGGCCAACGCCACGGCCACCGGGTTCGAGATGTATTCGTTTTTTGCTAGCACGGCGACCGCCGCCTCGGGCACCGGAACCATTTCGGTGGCGCCCTCGTGCGGCGGCGCCCCGTTGCCGCCGCATTCTGTCAGTGCGCAGGCGCACTTTACCGGCATTCAGTCGGCCGCCGCCGCCGTCACGCACCAGCAGCAGCACCAACAACAACAACACCACCACCACCTCCTCCCACTACACCATCTCAATCAGCAGCAACAGCAACAGCAGCAACAACAACAGCAGCAGCAGCAGTCGGTCTCCGCGGCCATCAATTGTTCCGTGGTGCGCGCTATCGCCGCCGCTTCGTCGACGCTGCCGTCGATCGTAGCCGTTTCGTCCGCACAACAATCATCGACCGTTGTCGCCGGGACGTCCGCCGCTGGCAAAAGTAATTTAATTTCGATTTTATTCAGCTTTTTTTTTCGCACACTCGTCGCCACGCCTTGAAATTTTATTCAATTTATTTTTTTTTTTTTGAATGAACGGATGTGGTTTAAAAAAAAAAAAATACCAACGACGACGCAAGTAAGCCGAAATTGGGTTTTTGATTTTTTTTTTTTTTTAAATTTTCATATAATATATGGTCGCGCCCGGTTGCGTGCGGTTTTAACGAACAAAATATAGGCTGTTGCGTGTGCGCAATGCTCATATGAATAATACGGACGGACAAAATGGCTGACACAGACTTTTGTGCCGTCGCCGCCCCACCGGCGTGTGTCACGTTTGCCCCTCGTGATGTGCGCCCTTCTTTGGGCTCGCTCCTCTTAAACGAACCGTTAACATAATAATAATAATAATTCATCGTCGTCGTCTCGTTTTACAACCATTATCGTTATTATCCGTTACAACTTGGTGTACCTTCCTATGCGTTAATTTAATTATATTATTTTTTCGACGGAATTTCAAAACGTCTCAAGAGCTGCAGAAGACTAAAAATTAAAATGTAGGTAGTACTAAGTTTATTGAATCGCTCGTTTTACGACAAGAGAAAATATTCAAAATATGTCGTTTTTTCTAAGTCTTTCGTCGTTGTGGGATTGAGTATATTGGAGGGATAGGGGTATATTTATCCAAAAATCATCATGGGGGCGCGTTTGTGACACCGCGAGAAATACAACTATACGAGTTTACGACCACTTTATGACTTCTTAAAACTATAATACATTGTATGTATAGGTACCTAATATGTTTAGTGATTGGTGACCAGAGTACCAGACGACTTTTTTTGTTGCATTGTACTAATGTTCATGACAATATTATACAAAAAATTCTTTATTTTTTTGTTCTGATAGAAAATCGTGCTAATATTATTTTTCATTACCTATTCGTTTTCATATTATGATTAGACGTAATGCATATATTAGAACGTACCTAATATAATATTTTTCCTTTTCAGTATGAATGAACAATTTTATGTTATGAATGCATAGGTATTTGGTACCTATAAATATACATATATTTATTATAATTCAATTAAATTTATCACTTAGCACATTATAAACAAACAAATAATTGGTTGCATCGTATCAAATACTAACGTTATAACCACGCAGTTGCGTCAATTGAACCACATAAAGTATATACATTTGTGTATTTAAAATCACATTTTATTCCACTTATTTTTATCTGTTGGCGTGAAAAATGAATAATTTCTAGACAAATTTTGTGGGCTGCAGCATCATAATAGGCTTAATAAAAAAAATTGAATTAACGCTCCACAGACTATTACTTAAAAATATTTATATTTTTCAATAATCACACATTAGAATATTTCTGATATTCTTAGTGTATTATAACTATAGGTAAGTTTCTAAGTGGATTATCATCGGAAAGATATATTATAAATTAAACCTATAAATTAAGCCTATAATAAATTAAACTTTCAATGAATTATATGATATCAAATATTAAACTTGTACTGATAGAGATAATTCACATGAAACATGGTCTATATACAAGCAACATCGTAGGTAACGTAGTTTACACGTAGGCCTGCAAACCTCTCAAATGTTAGAGGAGCTAAATTTTAAAAGTTTTGAATACCACTATACTTACTTAAATATACATATAATGTATATCATGTTGTCGAATTGTACGGAAATCTGTCGCAGGGTGTTCATCTCGATGTAAAAGCATATATATCGTTCCAGTGCCCTATGGCGTATACCGCCACGGCGGTTTAATATAACTCCACCGCCAGATTCTGTTCTATTTTAGGGTCGGTCCCCAGCGTCGCTGCAATGTACGACGGCAATGTTCGGTGGGAAAAATCAATAGTCGTCCTTGAATTTGAAGAGTTCACGTTTATAATAGGTGTTCGCCGAAAATCAAGGTTATATAACATTTGCTCCTCATGATTTATTTTTTGTTTAATATGCTTAGGTACTCATTTCAGCCATAGTATATAATTTAAAAGCGTATCAAGTGATATAAGTTTAGTAGAAACTCTTGTCGATTTTGTATAATGATAATAATTATTATTATTAGTTATACGGTCGAGGGTTAAATTTTCGATTACTTTTCATTTGTCCGTGGTTTCAAAGGGTAAATTGGCATACGCACGGTAGGTATTAAAGCCTACCGCTTTACTATTCTTGCATGTCGAGATAAATATGAATACATATATATGTATTTATATAATATACATATTTATGACTTTTTCATTAGTTTCGTTTGAATATGATACCATTATGTGTATAGTTCGTTCCTATACAAAACTTTTAGTTTGTATACTGTTGAATTTCCTGTTTATTGTTACTTTTTTTTGGGTGGTATTGAATAAAAAAATATTATTTTTATTTCAAATTATGATATTTGATGAAGCAATAACATATAATACGAATTTCGATTTGAAAACTTAAAAACGTTTGAAAAATAACATTTAAGACCGTTTAATACGTGGATTATCATCCATAGAGGTTTTTATATTTAATTTTTAACTATGATTGTTGTTGCCGTTTAATTCAGCAATTTTCAATTTCCACAAAAACGATCAGTGGTGATTCTAGCGCATTCGCATAGGCAGGACGAATAGCTCCTCCTACCAAATACTTTGGTGTTCACTTGTTAAAAAGTTTGTTATCGTATTGTAGTGTAATTTTGATAAGTAAAGGATCAACTATAATTTTGTTTTATTAACTTATTAATTATCACTAATACAAAATATTAATTGGCTTTTTTCAGAATACCTATACTTAAATTATAAAAGTATAGTTTAATAATACCTATCATATAATTATTCAATATATATTACATGTAATATCATATTCAAAGAATAAATAAAATCTATATATTTTTTTAATATTAGTATATGTAAGATAAACAAAAAAAAATTGAGATAAAGGTTAGGTATTACGCCCTATCAATATAATTATAAGTAAATTATACGTCATACTCATAACTTAACTCACCCGTACCTGAAATATGAGTCCTAGAATATAATATTATGTATTTATGTATATTGTATATAACTATTATAGAATCGTCCATGGAAAGACCAACTTCGTCATATGTCATGTAGTATGCGTTTTATCGTATAGTACCTATGTTGTCTATTATAATCATGGCATTTGTAATTATTATAATATTAAACATAATAATTTATGTTAAAATAAAAAAAATCATGGTTAGGTATTAACCATAACTTATCGGAAGATTTTAAGAGTCAATTCGAACTTAACTTTTAAATACGACACCGCAGGCTACAGTGAGCCCGGGTTTAATGCATACCTATATATACGTATAGGTACGTATACGTAATTATCCTGGTATTTTTTACTTTGGGTGTTTGTAAGATTTATTTCCAAATATAATGATTAAATTCATTATGTCGGTTGTGCACGCTAAACAAATCGCCATATATTATTGTTTTATCATTCGTTTATCGAATAATCGGTATAGTCATAATGAAATGATGTACACACAAATCATTGTATCTCACCGATTTTTAATGATATTAATATTTATGACCCATGGGATGTGATAATAAATATTATATATAAGTAGAGTACGCGTAGGTACTATTTATCATAAAGTCCGCGCAACTGCATAATTTTTGCGATTATAGGCCAAATCGTTCGATTGAAATATAATATACATATAAAACATGTGCACGAGATTTTAATGTTTACCTAAGGCCGTGCGAAAACCTCATTACTCGTTTACTCCACGGCAATTTCAGCTGTTCTCGGGAGATAATAAAATGTTTGATATATAATAATAATTAATAATTATTATTATATTACTGTTGCACGGCGCCTTAATATTATTATTTATTACGTTATTACACACAGAGCATGTTTAGTTTCTTGGAATATTGTATTGTTGTTGATAATTTTATTTTATTTTTTATCATAGTTGTACAATTTTTATGATAACAATTGCTGAACAATGATGATTTTTGTGTTTTTTTTCTACTAGGCGTCCAATGGCTTGTGGGTAAACAATAATAAACGAAATCGGATCTCCGTGTACAAAATACGCAGTGCAAGTGTGCTATTATGTATTGTATTAGGTATATCTAAACCGCGGGTAGCTGCGGGCTTAAACTTTTAACTTTGAAACCCATATATTGGTTCATCCGGTTCAGTCGTTTATGTGGCTCTTGAATACTTTTATCTATTTTTTTTTATCAGCACAATATTGAAAACAACCACACCTACTGGTTACCAAAATGATGGTACTATAGTAGGTACTATCCCTACTTAATACTACCTGTCTACGTTATATTTTATTTTAGCTTTGTTCGAGAATTCAAATTTAAAAAACTTCGAAATGGTTCTAGGTTCTATTTTTTAAGATTAGGTATCTAATTATGTGCAAACTATAAATTATTATTGCTAAATTATAAAAATAATACCTACTTACATTATGGTTTAGTAACTTAACGATGAACAGTTAATCTATAATACATCGTATATGATACTACAAAATTATAATGCAATTTAAAATATTGTATATATTAATGCTAAATACTGTATTTTTTTTAGTTAAGTGTACCTATCTGTCATTCATGGAGTATAGACTCATTTTTAATAGGTTAATAATACTAATAATGATATACACCTATCCTGATTTTTAAAGAATTTATAAATGTCAGTATGACTTAGGGGTTACTAAAAATCGAATTTGTTATATTATAGTACCCATGCTCCTATATTTCATTAATATTATACGTATAAATTATTACACGATATCATAGTTTATTAATTATACGATTAGGTACGTGGTTTCTGTTTAGTTTTAACGAGAAAATGAAAATTACTATTTGGTTGTTTAGTAGTTATACTTTTTATTAGTTTATTTTGTACATAGTACATTAAAAAAATATTATCGAGAAATATGTGCATTTAATTTTATATCATTGCCTACGTACATTTATATAGTTAATGGGTTTAATTACTTTTTATCAAACGAAACATATCATACATAAGTGATATGTAATATTATTATAAACTAATACTTACAGTGGTGTAACTTACAGCGGTTGATTCTTAATTCTAATATAAAATTGTATGTTTAAGTGCGCGTAAACACTGTTGATATCGAATTCATTTCGAACTGCTAAATCGGATAAAGTTTGTTACATTAACACGTAACAAGTAACATTAATACGAGTAGGTTTACCTTACGTTTAAATTCTAGAAGTGGAGAGAATTTTCAATTTCAGAAATAAACTACCTATATCGCAATCTTACAACATACATAATAACCGCGTTGTAATATTATAATATTATTATGGCGACCATTACAGCTATAATAATTTCAATAATACCTCAACGGTTAACGATAACATATAATATTTCATAGGTTTTTAAAACGGCATTTTTCTTTACGTTTAAATGTTTAATTTTATTGAACTGTATCAGTATAAGTTAAGCATTTTGGCTAATGTGTGTGGAGTATATAGAAATAAATAAACATTGTGTACACTGCTATAGTAGTATTATGTGTTCTATTTATAAAAGTCGTCATAACAATATTCACGGTCACTTAAGGTCAGGAAATCGTCGTATAGCAGCCGGGAAATCTGGTCCTAAACCGTGGCCGTGGCCCGTGAGTGCTTGAGTTGTGATGCGCGTAATCTAAGTGAAGTTATCTGTATAGTTCGATAGTTTTCTGTTCCAGTGACTAAAGGAAAAAAATTATAGTAGTTGGACTGATGGTAAATGTTATGTATACTTATATGTATTATATTATGTACTATTACTAATAAAGTTATATAAAATATTTAGCCATATAAGTTTTAAAAAAAGCCACGTTTACGTTTACAACAGCTATTCGCTTTATTTATGATTATTGTATTATAAATTATTTTATTTTTTCAGAAAAATATTATATATTACGTAGAGTTAAATGACTTAATGTAAAAAATGAATATATTAAAATATAATAAAAAATACACCTTCATAATTTATATTATTTTATTAGTAAATTAATATTTAAAAATATGCAAAAATAGTAGTAGTCCAAATAATAAGTGCATAACAACTTGCATGTTGGTAGTCCGGTAAATTTTCGATCATTCCTGGTACCAAAACTAAAAATTAAATTATATTTTTCATATTATGAAAAAAAAAGTGTTAACGTCATCACCAAACTTATTTATTTTTATCTGTTTAAGTAAAAATGTAAATAGAATATAGGCAATAAGATAGCCATCCCTGTTGCAGGAGCTAAAAGAATTCAATAAAATTAATACTATAGTCTATAATAATAATAACGCGATTGTGAGACTGCACGGTACAAAACGTGAACGCGAAGGTATCGTATACTCATATTTCATATTGTTTGTATACTGTTGCAAAACTACCATAACCTTCCAGTACTAAATATTTCGGTTTTTGATTGTCAGGCTACGTACTTGAAAAAAAACTAATGTTGATATAAATTAAATAAAGATAATTTAATTTTTTCCAATTCACTCGGACACTGAAAAATGTTTTCTGGTCCCTTATCGTGAACCGGTCTACACAATATAGACTATACACTAATATCTTATTATGTATACAATATATTACAATTTAAATTCTTTATTATAAGCGTATAATCTCAATTTTGGTTATCAGAAATATTATTACAGTGCAATACTGTCCTAAATAAAATATAAATAATTGCGAATAGACAATAGTACATTTTGAAAAAAATTTAATTTTTAATAATATGTTGTTGGTATACTTATAAGTATATATATTATGATGGAAAATACAAAAAAAGTCGTGAAAACATTGTTTATAACAACTAGTCTGCTATTGGGGAGTTTCATCGTTTATGCTTTTTATAGTGCTTACAAAAGTACGTATTGTACGTAGTATTACCTAAATGTTGTAAGTATATCGTACAGGTATATAATACTGTAGACGATAAAAATTGTGCGCTCATGTGCCTGCGTGCGCTGTGTCGAGGTCGTTCCGACGAACTGATGTTGATAAGCTTGTGCCAAAATGTAATTTAACACTGTTTTTATTCGCCCCCTTTTCGTGATTTTATTCCTGCTTCTCCGCCCCGCGGAGATCCGAATGACTACGCCGTCGCTGTCGCCGTCGCTTTCGCTCGTCAAACTCTGCTGCCGTCGTTCGTTACTTCGTATTACTCACGTTTCATTTGGCGATTGTGCAGCGCGTTATCTGCGAGGCTGCAATGTGTGTTGCAGCGCGTTCGGTGCGTGCGATTATGTTTCGCTGCGAACCGCGATCCGCTCGTTACAATAATCGCGACTGAATGACATTATACGTATATATTATGGTGTTTACGAATTGATTATATCGGAATCTGATATATTATATGTTATAATATATTTTGATAAAACAAATCAAAATATCTTAATACATTAGATATATATATATATATTAATATAAATATCATGCCTTATTATAATAAGGTTGGCGGCGATAGTTAACCTTTCGTTTTCACTATAACTGCAGCAATTGTGAATAATATTATAATGTCAATACTGACAATAATCTTTATAACCGCTTAATTTTCGAACGTTGATTGTTTTATGTTTATAGTTTATGAAAATATAAAATAAGTTTACATTTAAACGTTAGGTTTTGTGAATTTTTTCTCTATATTATTGTATTTTATATTATACCTAAATTGTTGGTACCTATTGTATCTACATTCTACTTATAACCAAAATATATTACTTATAATACTATATTATATATTAAAGTCTTACATTTGATAGGAAAATCCGCTATTTTTTCTAATGAAAAAATATAATGTAATGTATGGTTTAAATAATTTTCATCCTCAGTTGTGGGATGAACCCCATTTCATTTGAAAGTATACGTAACTGAAAATTGCCCCACTAGGCTAGGTACGCCTCCGCGTCTCACCCGATCAAAGATTTTATTTGGTTTGATTAATACATTCAATAACAGAAAACCCAATAACAAATATTTTAAATATTTTATTATGCTGAGAGTATAGCTGTTAAAAGTATGTATTCATGCGGAGTAAATATAGATTCCATTTACCTATAAGTTACGTAAATACTTCAGTCGCGCATGTTGCAGAAAAATATGTATAGGTAGGTATTTTAGAATTTTTATATTCCGAATATACTTTCTTTAACAAAAAAAAAAAAAAGAAGTAGGTAAGAGGTTTGATAATTTTTTCTTCGAGAAAAAACCATTGCAATGTGTGTATATTATTATACATTTTTGCAAAATATACTATTTATATGGAATAACGATCCGTTGAGTGTAATAATTCCAGATCGACGAACAGTTATTAAATATTTAAAAAATCAATCTGATATCGTTTCAAGATGTATTGAAATTTAATATTTTTATAAATTAAGAAAAATTGCAAATTTTAAATGTGTTCACATTCAGTAATATTATACTCAGAGGTCTGAAAAAGGCGATATCAATATTTTTTGAAATACCTACTGCAAGTAAAAGTAAAGTAATTTATTATCCTCTGAAGCCATCTATTGGCGGTATTTCGATTAATGGTACAAAATGTGAGAGATGTTTGCATTTTAAAGGATTCACATTTTGGAGCTCCACTAGAAAATAAGAAATCCATTATATTTTTTAGAGAAATAAATGAGAAAATGTTATAAACGACGATGAGGAAACGTGTAGAAAATTGTATTTAAACTTAACAATTAAATATACCTCAAATACTACCACTAGTTAAACGAATATTATTGTATTCATTCTAAAAAATATTTTGATATTGTAATGTCGACGTTATTTATATTTTAAATATAAATGATTATAAACGTTATTATTTGAATTTATTCCATGTATTTTTATAACATTGAATTTATTTAACATATATTTAAATAATACAATTGCAGGTTTTTAATTGATAGAACAATTATTAACTATGGTTAGTTTTGTTAATTATTCATTTTTATTAATTACATTTTGGGATTTGATTTAAAACTAAATATGTTTTTTTTTTTTAAATTCAGGTTGGATTTTTTTTATAAAAGATAATTATATAATATGTATTATAACTTGTGCTTATTCTGTTAAGTAGGTACATAAAAAATAATTATATTTTTAACAAATATTCTATTCCTCTGAAATAAAATTAGGTACCTATCTAAATTATTTTATATTTTCCAAAAAAAAAAAAAAATAAATAAATATTTTTAATTAAAAAAACATTCTACTTTAATTAATTGTTATGAAAAATTTGAAATATAGTGTATGAAAACCAAACATTCTCGACAAATGCACGTGTAAATAGCTGAAAAATGTACTTACATTATAGTGGTGTACAGTAGGCAGCAGCTTGTTAATTAAATGTATAAGTGATAATCATGGCATCCATAAATCATGATTCATTAGTTCTTCTTTATTATATTCACAAATTTTCAGTTTTTCATAGGATTTTTTCTTAAATATTAAATTCATCGTGTAAAATTCATTTGATTCAATATTCGATCTTACAGTAAATGAATATTTTGTTTACAGTGAAAGAAATGCCGAAATTGGTGAAACTTGCGCCCAATGGATCAGCAGACAGGTTGCCGTTACAAGAATCTAAAAAACGTAAAAGGCCAATTGGAAAAAGTCACGCTTTAGTCACCAGTAAACCGTTGACGATAGGTGAGAAAACTTTTGAAGTTGTAATTATAATATAATATAATATTATACCTATACTCTATAGGTATTTTTATTAACAAATATAAAATAATGAGACAATAAATTATTCAATATTGAAATAGGGTCTATTATGAAACACAGTTACAAATATGTTTTCGATGACGTCTGCTACTATTTAATATATATATAAAAAAAATAAATATTTGCTTTTCGGTAGTTGTTATAATATTTAATAACAAAACGTCACAGAAAAAAAACGTTTACTGTCTTCCTCGTTTTTTAAATACCTATACTATAAAATAATTCTAGTTTACTGATGTGTTAATGTGGTGATGGTTTCAATGATTTTATTATTATTTATTTATATTATATGCTTATTTGACTTGGCGTATAGGCTGAGTAAAATCTTTCTAGTATGAATGAATATTATTTTCGTTTTGTTTTTGTTATTTGAATTATGCAAATGTAGTCACTTTTTTTTATGATTTCGTGATTTGAGTATTATAACGTCACCCAAGACGTTCATCTTTCACGCTTATTATAATGCAGTTGCTCTCGTCGAATGATGACATTTCCGGACAACATTATAGTACTGTACATAGAATAATTGAGTTTTAATATTATTTATTATCTTACTTTTCCATTGTATACAAATGATTATATACTAATAAAACGATACAGCACTGTCTTATTGTTGTTCAAAAATATAGATAATTATATATTGAAACTTAATGTATAAAACTCATAACTTAATCATTTTAAGTATTAATATTCTGGTTTGTCTACTAAATGCTTACATTTTTATTCAAACATGGATATAATTACACAAATATAATGCAGAAATATTTTTTTTTTTAAAAAAACATTCGCGAAAGCGGATTACGTTTCAATAGATTTGGCACACAGTCATTAAAAAATAATAATAATAATCACACAGATTATAGGTACTTGCATTCGCTTTAGTGAACAATATTAAAACTTTACAAAGAGTAATTCTAATATATTTACTATTTACCTGTTTTTATGATGGAACATTAAATTAAATATATTTAGGTACAGATGATGGATACAAGCTAAAAGTAGGTAGGTATAAGCACTTACCTTCAAATCTTTTTTTTTTTTTTGATTTCTTGCAGTGTACGTACAGTATTTATTCACTTTCTTTTATTCAATAATAATTGTACCGTTATACATTTTTATTTTATACGTTAGTTGAATACATTTTGTATGTTAACCTATATATATATATATATATATATATTATAATATGTCATATTGAATAATTATAGGTATTATCTTTATGGTTTTGTGTAAATAATTCATGAGTCATAATTAAAAAAAATCTTTTATAGCTTTTCTCCTTAGCTTTTTACGATTTTATACTTGAGTCTTTCCGAAAATTAATAACTTACCGATAACAAATATAGAAAAATGTTTTGAAAAAAATTTATACATTTGTACAAGTTATATAAATATAAAATAAATAGTGTATGCATAATGTATTATTTTAATAACTGCAACAACAGTCACAATAATAGTTATAATAATATATTATAATATATATATATATGTTCCTATTATTTTAATTTTTTTGTAATAAATTGTTGTCTATTATGATATCTGTATAGGTTTTTTGTCTAAATATTTCGTAGACAGTATAATCAATAGATAGCATTGCGTCTGTGTGTTATAAACTGTGTATTATAGGTCGGGGGCGTGGTGAGAATTAATGCGAATGATGGATTTCAATCTTGTTTTTAGCATCATCAATTTAACTGCGGAAGTTTATAGTACAATAGAAGCCGGATAGATTTATTTTCCGATAATTTATCAGCTTATATACATAATTATTTTGGTAAACACTGAAAGAGAATAGAAATAATATACAAATAATGGTATTATTATACTAACATTTTTATTTTACAATACGTGTTTCTATATATATATATTATACATTACGTATATAGGTACATCTAAAATACCTATGTATATTATTTTTAGTAGGTATTTGCAATATTTGTAATTCAATATTTGATTTGTTCGTCCAATGTAGTTGCTCCCACTCCGATAGCAACAACCCGAAATGAAGACTCTATTAACTCGACCAAGTATACTACGTATGCGTCGCAGACCAATCCAGCATTGGTATTGAAGAAAAAAGATTCCACTGTTCAATGCAGTCAAACGACAACCATCAAAAGTACGCTATTAAGTCATTATTTTACTGTAAACCCGTCATATTATTACGTATCCTCCTCACTCCGTATACATTTTCTTATGGACGTAATTCTCGATTTAGCTGGCGTCAGTGGGAATATACCGGTGGGCATAGCTGTTGCCAGACAAAGGTATACTCAAAGTTCTTCCAACACAGAAGTTCAAAGGCAACGAGAAACCACCACAACGACGGTATCTATGCCCGAAGTCGTTCATCAGTCTCCGATGCAGACAATGGGTAAACAGATACCAGACATATTTTAAAACTATTAAATAAAACTGTATCATAGTGATGATACTAATATAGTGATTAGTGGTGCAACCAGGATTTATTCAAGGGGGGGAGGTCTAGGAAAATTTTTTATTTATTATATATTGTTAACTTTAAAAATATAAAATAAAAATAAATACTATGGCATGAGCCAGGGGGGGTCCGGACCCGGGGTCCACCTCCCTGGCTTCGCCACTGAGTGGTGATGTTTAGTCAGGCATTTTTATGTCTTGACGATATGTGGCCACGTTGAAGTCTTTTCGACAAATAATATTTTATTGATTACTAAAAAATATTATACAAAGTGTTGAATGTTTATAATATTAACTATTGAGTATTATTCAAAGTATCATTCGAATTAAGTTTCTCATATAAAACTAATTAATAATAAATATACCACCGACATTCGGTGTTATATAACTTGTGTTATTTCAATATATGTTCATTAGTGTTGTCCTACAATGATTGTTCCATGACGACTGGATCAACAACAGGTATAAACCGATGGCCATCGTCTGGGAGCTGCAGCATTCCTCAAAACACTATCGGAAGCCAATGGAGTTTTCAAAACACTACATTAAGAAGTAAACCAAATACACGCTAAACAATTTTGCTTGATTTTACTTGTTCTCTATAATATCATAAAAGTAGTCTATTCATATTAAATTTCTTCAAAATGACTTTTTTCTCTTCCAATATTATATTAGAATTATACTTATAAATAATTTAAAATTGTATCATGTAATTTATATAAATATATATATTTTGTGAAGCTCCTGCTTTGGAACAGCAGACCATACAGCCGGTCGGATATCAACTAGTCCAAGATCAATCCGGTCAATATTTTCTTTTACCTCAAAACTCTATTGCCGGTTAGTAAAAACAAAAAATCACAAATGCGGATTTGTTTGCTACCTACTTATTATTTATTAATTATTATATCGAATCATGGTATTTCATTAATTCAAATTTTATTACTTAGGTTTAATGGCTATGCCATTTGATTATTGCAAGTCGGAAACACAAAATCACCATCAAACTAATCAAGGTTATACTCTAATCCAACAACCACAGCAGCAGATGACTACTATATCGCCGATCATAAACCACCATCCACAGTATACTTCTATTGCTAGTTCGGGTAAATATTATTATTTTTATTTGCCAACTGCTTCTCTGGCTGTGAAATCATTTGTTATAATTTTGTTCAGGTTCGTTCTTGATTCAACAAGTCAGTTCTTCCACTCCTCCAGCCCTCATAAACACTCATCATCAACTAACCGACAACAGTGCACACCAACAACCGTTAATCCAGTTGACATCGCCTGAAAATCAGATGATAATTTTCAATCAACAACAATCAGCTATTGTGGCTCAACCACTAATAGGTCATCTTCAACCGCCACACGCGGGACTGACTATTGCAACTCAAATGCAATCTGGATGTCAAAATCAAATCAACGATATACAAACAGTATCTGAGTCTGTAACTGTTCAAACAAAATTAGTACAGCAGTCTATTACCGAGAAGAGTACGATTTCAAGACATACAGAAGAAAATGTTTCAATTTCATTGGACTATTGTAACACTACTATTAGTGAACCAGAAAAAGACTTAAAACAAGATTTTTCAGCGCCAGAACCCCTTTTGGAATCTGAAGCAATTATATCACATGATGCTAGCAATCAAACAGATATTCAAACTGAAGATGAAAGTTATCATCCATCGATTGAAGAAAGCAAAGAACCTAATTTCACCGAGAGCGCTCAAGACTGCATAAATAATGACCAGCCTTTGACTGAAAGTACTACTCAGACTTCAGTTTTGTCTATAGCCGAAAATTCAAATACACCAGATATTACTGGACTGGAGCTGTTGTTGAATAGCATTGAACAGTTTGAAAAACGAAACTCTAGTGAACAATTGGAAAGTTGTCATACTCAGGAAGATGTGATGAATACTTCAGAACAGGACAATGTTCAAACAGTAGATGCTGATGTAAATACTGTCGAGGAAACAGAAGAAAAGGGCGTTAACAAGATTGATTTGCTTTTGTTGGCTGAACAGTTTTTGGAAACTGAAAAATCTAGTGAGACTTCTGAGCAAGACAATATTAATAAGAGTTACTCAAACAATAATAATTTAACTGGTAAGTATAGTAATTAAGTTTATATATATTCTTAGTGCTTGACTTTTAACGGTTCAAAAATTTATCTACTAAATATGCATGAAGTTATGCAATCAATAAAGCAAAGCAATAAAGCATGTATCTAATTGCAAAACAAAAATATGAATTATTTTTTTTATTAAATTTGCATTTACTTTGAAATATATAGTAAGTTTATTTTAAATTACCTATGTAAAATATAAATATAATTATCCTCTACACATTAATAATCAATTTACAATAGATATACTATTTAAATATAACAAGTAAACTTCCTAGTATAAATATATCATAAATTCATATCACTGCCATAAGATACAAATTTAAGAAGGTATTAGTTATATGATTATCTAAGTTGTAATAATTATCAAACATGTATTAAAAGTTGTATAATCAGCAACATACATTTAAAATTAAAAATCATAAGTTTCAAAATTATCTATTAAATTTTTTTAATATTTCATTAGTAAAGTCTTGAAATTAATTTATAGCTTACCTATAAAGTAATAAATATTATATATCATATATAATATTTATATAATATTTTATAGTAATAAATCTAAAATAAAAAAATATATATAAGTAGTTTTGAAATGTACATATTGGTGAAATCATGCTAAGGTTAGGTACAACAAAGTTCAAGTCCTATTATATGATATATACGAGTAAATTTTTGGGAATTCATGAATTTATGTGTTTTTGATTAGCTGTAGAGGAACAATTATGCAGTTACGAATTTGAAGAAAATTCCACCAAACCTCTTGAGGTGACAATGAATAAAAATGGCACTAAAAAAGTTTATACCAAGAAATCATTTGCTCAGAGTAGCACCACTATTTTCCAGTCAGTTGACAAATTAAAAGTTAATTCAAAATTAGATACAATCAAGAAATCACCTAAATACTCTAGTATCAAAGTTCAAAATCGAAAAATGTCTGACTCAAGTTTATCATCGTCTGGTCAAGTAAAACGTGGACCAGGTCGTCCAAAAAAAGTATTAAAATGTGATGATGGAAATAATAATAATGGTAATAACGAACAAGATATAAAAGAAAAACGGTTGAAATTGGATTGTAGTTCAAAAACCAAACATAAGACTTCTAGTTCCTCTTCATCAGATCTCTCTCCTCCCGTGTTAGAACCATGGAGTCCTTTTTCACCTAGAAAGATTTCGACACATACCCCACCCACATTATCACCAGTTTCATCAGGGGCTAAACACTCTGATGCTAAAAAATTATCGGATGATGATAAGTTCTATCAGAAAAAATTTGTCAAAAAACGCTCTACATCATCAATTATGGTATGCAATATATTCCATTTGAACTATCTGTATTTATTCTTTTAAGTTTCTAATTCATTGTTTTATTTTTCAGACTAGTGAAGATGAATTCAGACCACCTTTAAAGAAACGAAAAGTTGGCCGACCAAGAAAAAACCCAAACCCATTTGATGAAGTCATTAAAAAACATCTGTCTCAAAGTCCAAAGAAAGATAAACAACTTTCTTCATCATCAGGATTGTTAAGCAGTGTTTCAACAATTAAAATTAATAAAATAGAGACACCATCTTGTAGCCAATACAAAATAAAACCCAAGTTAAAAGCTGAAGTTAAAGTAAGTTATTATAATTTATAAGTTTATAATAAAATTTAAAGTTAATAATATATCAATATTATTAACAAATATATCAAAATAAATTAGAATTTTGTAATAGGTTTTTCAAAGTTATTTATATCAATACCTATTTAATGATATTTTTCATAAAACAAATTCTAAATTCATTAGTTTAAATAAAATCTACTTATTCATATTAAAACTTAATTGTATTCTTAAATAACTGCAGATGTTAAAGTATTAACTATTTCTACTGCAAGTGATTTGTTTACGTTTTAATTTCAATTTGTTTAATTTATAGATTAAACATTGGAATGTGGAGGATGAAGATGACGAAATCCAAGACCAAGATGATATATTAGGTTTGCCAGAATATGTATGTAAAAAACGCCAAATAGCTGATGCATTGCATAGAGTGGTAATTACTAAATATTTAACAATCTCTAACAAAAATATACTCACAGATTTAAATTTAAAATTAGATAGATTTTATTTAATATTAAATATTTTACAATAATTATTTAAAATAGGTACTCTAGTACGCTGCACATTTTATTTATATTTTTTTTAACATTTTAACTAAATTAATTCATTTAAAAATAGGTTATTCATCTGTAAATAAATAAAATTGAAAAAAAATGCCTTATTTTATAGAAATATTATTCAATAATAAAGTTTAAACATGCTATTTTGTAAATTTGTATAAAATGATTTTCAAATAAAAAAGCTACAAATTTCAAAAATAAAATGCGAGTTTAAAATACTTACCTATTGCAATGAAAATATATATTAAAACACTTCATGCTGTTACTTAGTTGAAACTAAAAATATTATTTATATTTGTTAAACATATATTATTTAAAGTTTACTATTTTATTATTCTGATTGATATATAAAAATGATACAAAGCTCAGAAAATTAATTTATAGAATATTTGAAATACTTATATTTTATACTTATATAAAATGTATAACATATTATATTGTATATTATTTTGAGAAGTTAATCATCATTAAAATTTTTCTAATAGTCTCCCTGTACTGTCAATAAGCCAGCAGTGATCCCTAAGAAGAGAATGTTTTCAAATACATCATTAGACAGTGTAGACAGTTTAGATGATACTGCTTTATTTCCACAAAGGGAAGAATCATATAGCCCTATTCCAGTGAGAAGTCAAACTTCAGAGTCTTCTGATAATTCTCTTGCACAAACCAACGAAGGTTAGTACTTAGTTCTTTTAATTTTGATTGGTGATGGGTAATTCTGGATTTTGGATTCTATGTTGTGTTCATTGGTGGTTTCAGAACGGGATAGTTCTACTACGGTCGAACTCGCTGAACGACAATGCACACCCGTCAGTCCGAGTCGACCGAATGTAGAAATAACTACCGTCAATGTGAGTGTCTTGTTACTAGTATATAATTGAGTGAATTGTATTTTTAATTATTATTTGTATTTGTAGGATGATCACGAAAGAAGAAGACTGAAAAAGAAACGCAAACATAGGAAACATAAACACAGTCATGACGAATCAAGAACCAAACATAAACACAAACACCACAAAAAACATCACAAAAAGCATAAGCGACATCGGGATTCTGATCTAGAGCTTTCTGTATCGGAGCCACCCACTCTATCTCCCCAAAGACTTATTATAGACACCGTTGAAGACGATGATGACAATGATGATTGCAAATCCAAAGAAGTAAGTAAAACCCGTATTATTTACTAAAGAAGTGAGTAAGACCAATAATATTTAAAAACTAAATCCTTTATTTTTTAAAATTTAATAATGCAAAATTCTTCAATCATCTGAATCACATAATTATATTGACTTATTGTATACACACATGACGTAAACTTAATTATAAACTTCAAAGTGATATTAGTAATTTTTATGGTAAAAATGTGTAGTAAAAAACTATAAATTAGAAATTAACATGATTGAAATGCTTTAGAATGACTCCAGTGAAGTTGAAAGCAGTGATGTACCAGCATTTCTGTCTGATCATCAAATATGGAAGTGGTCAGGTGACAGTTATAAGCGCCCTGGCCGGGGTGGCAATAAGAAGACTTTTTACAAGTCAATCAGTAGAGGAGACGAAACCATAAGTGTATGTTGTATTGTTGTGTATAATGCTAATATATTTTTGTTTTGTTAGATGAATTTGCAATTATACAATTATAAATGTTTTTGTTTATAATCAGATTGGGGACTGTGCTGTGTTTTTGTCTTCTGGTCAATTGGATCGACCTTTTATTGGCAAAGTTAACTCTATGTGGGAGACTAATCAGGAAAAAATGCAAGTAAAAGTATTTTGGTTTTATCATCCTGAAGAGACGGCCAGTGACTTTACTGGCAATCTACCATACCCGGTTAGTATAATTTACTCAAGTTGTTATTATGATCAAAGTGCATTTTTACCATGTTGTATAACATTATAATAGGGAGCATTGTTCAAATCACCTCATAATGATATTAATGATGTGCAAAGTATTATGAATGGGTGTCAAGTGGTATCAATAGAAGAGTTCAGTTCAATTATCGAAAAGGATGCTTCACGGTTGAAGAATATATATGTAAATAATGATCTATTCTATTTAGCCGGAGACTATGAGCCAGTCATGAAAATGATAAACTTCAGTGATGGTGTAGTGTTAACACCGAGTAAAACATGATTTACTCAGTAACAATTATTTACAATTTATTATTTATTTATTATTATTTACTAATTAATATTGTTTATTTTAAATGTCACCATATTGTATACATATATATTATTATTATTATTATTATTTTATATTACATAACTATTTATTATTTTAGTTTTATTTTAAATCTTATTAGTTATTTTGTTACCTGTTAAAATTTTGTTTAAAGACTAACATTTGGCTCCAAAATGTGAAAGTTAAGCAACTTTTTTTATTAGTTTATTTCGACCGTATTTAAGATACTAATTGATAATTGTACATAATTAATGTGGTGTTATATGCATGTACAATGTGATTTTATGTTTTGTGTAGATTTCTTTTTTTTTCAGGTGAGCCATTGTAAAATCGTAATATATTCGGTTCCTAATAAATTGTATTCGTGTTGTATTTTATAACTAAAGAATCAAAAATTATTTTTCATTTGTTTATAATACTATATTCAAATTCTTGGATTTTTTTTTTTTTTTATTTGGTTGCAATTATTTGCCATAAGCTATAAACTATTTCATCTAAAATTCCACCCCTATAGTAAAAGTCTATGAAAACTAGTTTTATAATTACAATATTACCTATTTGTTTAAACAATTATTATTTTAGATTTTCTAAAATTGTATTTATGTCTTATGTATTATGTATTGCTTCAATATTTTTTACACATTTAACATGTGTTTTATACTAGTATTCAATAGTTTTTTTTTTATTATTATTATTTATTATTATTTAGTTTTACTTATTGTATTATAATATATTTTGTATGTAATAACTAATAACATAAATGTTGAAATCATGAAATTATGAAATCATTTTGTTAATATAACCAAATAAATAAAAAATAAAATTATATTAATTTTATTTGTAATTGTTAAAAATTAAAAAGTAACTAGTGTGTTGCATTTATTTTGTTTTATTTACTGAATATAACCACAAAATAAAAGTTATATAAGTTTATATTTTGAAATTTACAAATCTTTTTGAAGTAGATACTCATAATATACGCTTATTATATTTCAGTGGTGTAGCCAGGATTTCAAGGGGGGTGGGATAATAAAAAAATCTTATTAAAATTAAATTTGTATTGCTTACACTACATAAAAAAAGAGAGGTAATTCACATACCAACTTATTATTTGACTACATATAATACTAAATACATCCTGCTGAAATAAAATATATAACAAATTTTTATTTTTAGTCTATAGACGTACCTACTGATAATATAAAGGTTAAAAAAATACGGCCGACGGGGGGGAGGAGGGATGGCTCTTTTGGCCTCTCCCCTGGCTACGCCACTATTATATTTTATTCAATGTGTGTTTTATAATAGGTAATATATACCATGTACTTTATTATCATTTATTCTATATAACTATAATGTATTTTAGAATACATAGGTACATTCTCGACCTTAATATAATAGGTATGTAATACAAATTTGATACTATTTGTATTTTATTAACTATCATATTATGCCATATACTACCTATATAATATATATATATATATATATTATTATTATTGTAATGAGTTGATATAACTTATGACTAATAATAAAACGGAATTAGCATATTTGTTCATTTATTTATATTTTATTGGAAATCGTCTAACCATCTGCCAAAGCCAAATCATAATATATTTATAATAATATTTTGATGTGATTATTTACTTTTTATTTTTAATTGAAAAATTTATATTGTTTAGAATAACTACAATTTATTATATTGGGCAATGTATCTAATATCTATATATTAATACCTAGATACAAATACTAATATTTTAATTATTTAAAAATAATAAAAATAAAATTTGTTGATCCTAGAAATTGGAACATTCAGTTCTTAATTTTGTAAATGTAGTTACCTGTGTTATATTCATGGGAAATCTGAAAATGTGAATGTGAAATTATTGTTTATTATATTATCATACTTTGATAACCTTTTAAATATTTTTTTTATTTGAATTTTTTGAATTTGATGTTGCATTATGCTCACATTGTACATATTATGTACCTACCTACAGATTGTTAAAAATAGTTTCTTTAATTTGTTTAATTGTTTTCAATTAAAAGATTATATGCCTGGCCATTGTATATTTGTGTACTTGTGTCAACAAGCCAGCAATATATGGTATAATAGGTACTTGGATTTGCAATATCATGAAATCGATTTTGAACGATGCACCGTTGCTTAAGTGCAATAGTGCAATAAGTAATATCGTATGTATTATGCATACTGCATAATCAAAATATTATATACCTTAATATGCAGTTATCTAAATATGCAGTATAGTCACTAATAGTTCGTGAGTATAGTGGTGTAAAATTATAGATATATTGTATAGGTATATCTATGTGTAAAATACTAAAATATATAAACCATTAACCAGTATCACGGTTGTAAATTTACCCTGAAAGAACAGTGTGTCTACTGTCTAGTAGGTATCTATTTTATCCTATCTACCTACGTCGCTCCTTCCGTAAAATTATTAATTTTTTTGCCGTGCCTAACGCAATTTACACGCAGGAATGAGTTTGTTTCCGACCTGGAAAATTAATTTACGATAGGTAGTTAATTCAAATTTAATTTGAAACTGAATTAAAAATTTATTTTCAATCGTCTTTCAATATTATTTACATTTCTGTATACTATAGTTGCCTGTACTTGATAATCGCAGTGATTTACTCCGAACTGTACAGTAGGTACTACATATTTTACGCACTTCATACGACAATAATTAATAATTATTATTATGTGAATGATGATAAACGCAAAGTCACGAAACAAACTTTGTTGGTATAAAGTGGGTAGTGCAATTGTTTAAATCGAAATTAGGTAGGTACCTAAAACTAGTACAACCTACTAAAATTATAATAATTAATAATAATTATAATAATACAGAACCTGTTGCAGTCTGTCCCGCGGATTTAAGTCTTGCGAGGTTGAAATGCAATATTGTCAGTAGGTATAACTTCCAAAGTTCTAACTCACCAAAATTATTTTAAGTTCTCGTATTGTTTTTGCCATGATTGATTTTCATAGTCATAACTCATAACAGATTACATTTGATGTTTTAAAAAATGTTTAGGTAGCTAAAATAATTTATAAATATACTAGCTGAACCCGTGCACTTTGTAGCCCGATATAAGTCCTACCTCTTATTATATGTCTCAAATTGAGTACCTATTAAATTCTTTGCATTTTTGTGTATGTCTATTAATTTGTCCTTTATGCATTCCTAAACGGCTGGACCGATTGAGACGAAAGTCGGTACAGAGATATAATAAACCTATGGGCAGAAGATAACTTAAGTTAAATTATATATTATGTGTGTCTCAAACAGACATTTTGAGATTTACAATAGACATTTTTGTTTATATGTATAGATGGTTGCTATGGCATGGTTGTTTCCATGGTAACAAGCAAAGAATAGACAGACAAATTATTATTATTGAAACAAAATAGCAACCATCATCTACAAACAAAAATTTCCATCGTAAATCTCAAAATGTCTGTTTAAGCATCTCCCGGGGTTGAACCTATCACTTTTTTTAACTTAGCCTATCTTTTAAGTCTTACCAAAACCAAATGACACAAAGTGAAAAATTTCATCAACATTGGTCCAGTAGTTTCGGAGTTCATCCCAGACAAACACTGTGACACAAGATTTTTATATATTAAGATTTACGACCGTTATTATTTATCTAAAATAAAAGTAAGAAATCAAACCAGATTTGGTTGATTGTTTATGTTATGTTGAGTTAGAATTACCTACCATATAAAAGTGTCTAAATGCCTACAATTAATAGGTACTAGTTCTTAAATATCTAACGGCCAAAGTTACGTATGAAACGTCTAATCTTTAAAGGAACCTGTGAATAATATTATATGGGTGTCGGGTGACTATGTGCGTCCTGCAGGCGTCTTACATATTATTGTGTCCGTGTCCTCAGGAAACTGCAGGCTATACGTAACCGTTGCAGTTTGGCCGTTGGCGGTACCTGCAGGCTCGGACTAGTAAACAAGTGCAGGAAGGAATGTTACTAAATTTTAGGACAAATAATAAAATAATGTTAAAATATAATAGGTAATAAAGTAAATATTATAAAAAAAAGCTGCTTAGCTTGTTTACCTATACTCCCATACTCCCATATTGGTCTTACTGCAGCTATTCTAAAAAATAAAAAAATAAAATAAATACATTTCTATACCTACCTATTAAAGTTGTGAAAAGAGTTTTGCTATGAAAGGCTCATTTTTATGGTGGCTGCAAGTTTAAAATTATAAAATCAAATAATTAAAATGATAAAAGATTAAGTACCGTCTATAATAGTATATATTATATTAGTATAACGAAGAAAAAAACGCAAAAGTGGTGAGGATTGGACAATGGAAAAAAAAACAATTGCAACGACTGTTACATCTTACATCATTAGAGTCATTAGACCGTCCACAATATAAATAATATTGTGGATACTCGTCTACCGCTATTATAGTAGTACAGTAGGTACCAGGTACATACTATAAGAAATTAGGAATAAAGGGGGATTCACACTACCACCGTGTCGTGTAAATCACCACACGATACCACAGTAACCAAACGATACCGCATAGTTGAATATATTCAACTTTTGACCGTGTGGTTACATTATTATGATCGGAAAAGTGATAGCGAAGTTCAGAAGTTGAATAATATATTATATTCAGCTATGGTATCGTTTTGGTTACTGTGGTGTCATGTGATAATTTATATACACGGCACGGTGTAGTGTGAACCCGGCTTAATATTATACGTATTAAGGCGGGTATCCACTACATACATGCACGTTCATAGAAAATTCTTTTCTGTGATTGGTTGTTATAAATGGTAAGCTTTTGGTATACCGGAAGGTTTATACGTTCCAACCAATCACAGAAAAGTATTTTTATGCACGTATACGTACACGTATGTAGTGGAAACCTACTGATATACCATGGTCGGCGCATCGGAGGTTATCTCAGGTAGTGCGCTAACATTTTACAGCTGCTGCAGCGATCCAGACCGCTTAAATTAGAATCTCACCGGTTTCGCATATAAAATAATATCTAATGATATCTTGTTATTGATATTTTGGTAATACTTTCGCGTCTGCGACGTCCGCTCGCACATTACCCAGTGAGATTCTATAAACCCGCGGTTTTACCATGCAATGTTAATAGCGGTTAGCTCCATGCCTCTTCTGAAAAACTATCATAAAATGTATTTTTTGTCATCCTCATTGGCCATTGCTCATAATTCATATTAAGTTATAACCATCGTCAGTTTTACGAAAATATTTGTCAGTGACGACTGACTTGTCCGTTTTCTTCGTATCCGTTTCGCTACGTCCAATTCGCGTCGATTTTCGGACCTACTGATCTCATTATCATCCGCTAGTAATGTAAGTGTTTAATAATACTGTTGTGTAATGTGACAAAACTAGATTTTTTCACCAACTATTTTCTGGTTGCTGTAATGTGAGTGCTTAAGTACATGTTGTTGTACAGTGTTAAGTTTTGACTAAACGAGTACGGAACGCAGCCTAGCAAACATTGATATTATCACCAAAATATGTGACATCCGTTTCCTGAGGATTAAAGCTTTTAAAGGTTGGTTGCACATCAGCCACTTATAATATTTATTGGTTCAATGTAGGATAGCGACAATTTCATATATTTCTATAATAGTTACGACATAAAACACTGGATTATTATGTATATCCATATTGTATATCATATTTAGACGATTCAAGCAACACTAAAAATATAAATTAAATAAGTAAAATAGTCGCAGGACATTTAAATATTGAATATAATTTATTATATTGTGCACTCGATTATGCATTATTGTCACTAAATATAGTATAAGATCTATAATATATATATTATATTATATACATAGATCACTAGTAAATTGTAATAGATCTGCTGTTTGGTGATAGGGTGTGAATTAAGTGGGGTGAAACTGGGAAAGACAAAAATAATTTAAATACAGACTGTTTTAGTCAGTTATCTTTAGATACTTAAATATGTGTCCATACCGCCTACAATAAACACGGGAACAATTCTAGTTTAGCGCCTACTCGAAATTTTGAGTTTTTTTTTTCCGAACCCTAAGTAAATCAATGTTTTAAAAATGATGGTTCCAAAAAAGAAGTTGGCGGAAATCAATAAATTTTAAGATAGGTAAAGCTGATCAAAATTCTTGGTTTATGTAATAAATACCCAGTATGTGATTCCCATTGGTGTAAATCAAACATAGTGCAGTGGTACGTTTATTCTCTACACTTAGTAAAGACCAGAGTTCGAATTTCATATATTATAATTGAGTTTTGCACTTTTTTTTTTTATATAACAGCACTTACGTGGATTTTTCATGTTTTTTTTTAAAACCGGATAAATCAGTATTTTAATAATAATTTAATAATATTTAAAGTAAGATTTATAAATACATATATTAAGTACATCCAGAGAGTATATCAGTATTGAGATATGTAAAATATAAACTGTAATAAGATAATAATAAGACTGTACCTACTAATAAAATATTATAGATACTATGACTATACAAGTATTTTTATATACAACTAAGTAATTTACGAATAAATAAATATTATAAATACAGCTAAAAATTAATAATTTTATAAAAACGATAATTTTCTTATGTAATAATTGGTACAAATGGGAATTATATTTTTAGTACCTATAACTTTTATCCTATTAGTCAACACTTGTGTTATTAAAATATTTCCAGAATATAATATAAAGTCAATAATAATTTGCTTTTTTATAATATTAGTTTGATAATAGGTAGTAGGTATACCTATTAATAATAATAAAATAAAATAAGTTAATTATTGTTCTTTGTAAATAATTAGTTATGTAGGTAGTCAGCGAAAAATATGTTTTTTTTTTTACTAAGAGCTTAATTATTAAGTTGATAATGTATAATATATAGTGTATACCCTACTGTAGTATATATTATATATACAGGGTGATTTTTTATCAAACAACACTCATGATATCAAAAAGTATTGACTTTTTTCAAATATATTTTTCTCAAAATTTAAGATCCATACTGTTCTAGAGTTGTAGAACTCTTCCCTATTTTCACCCTTATAATTATTTGGAAAAACCATTATCAACTTTTAATTTTCAAATGACAACCTATACTTAAAAATTCATAAATTAATATGGTTATTTTTTTATGAATCATCACATTCAAATTTGTATTTATCGTTTATCTGACGGTGTGATATATAGCTTCTTAAAGTTGGGTAGTTTTGGGTAGTGTTTATTGAGTGTAAATGTTTTATAAATCGTAATATAATTAGTCATAATTAGTAATAATTAATAATATTAGTCCAATTAACTATAATTATATGACAATTAATGAGACAAAAAAATAATAAACATATAATAAGATAATAAGCTCACGGGGCAGGTAGTAACAGGTACAAATATTATCACCACTCTCCGCTACACCATGGGGTCTACGATATCGAATTCATTAGGTACTATTATAGCTACTTGATTTTACAAATAAAAATCGCAGATATGGCGGTGTTAATTAGTATTGACTATTGATGTATAACACCTAAAATCCTTCTAAATCCAACCAACTTTGAGCAGTAATAACTCGCCGACGGATCAACTAAAGTTAAAAATGTTAATATGAAAATTCATGAAAAAAATGGCTTTATTAATTTATGAAATTATTAATATAAGTTGCCAAATCAAAAGTTGATAGCTTTTAACTATTAAATATAAGAGTGAAAAAAATTAAAATTTTATACAGTTGTATAAAAATATGCATCTAGAAATTTGAAAAAAAAACCATACTTTTTGAAATAATGAGTGTTGTTTGATAAAAAAATTCACCCTGAATATATATAAGTCGTTTAATCGAATATGTTCGTATCTTCAAATTAGGTACATTATAATATAATCAATAGCTTCTTGATAATGATTTTTTTACTCGATGTTATACTTCTTGTTTCTATATGGACGTTTAAACGTTTTCTATAATTTTAAAATTCATCAACAGAATCTTTTGACTCTGTACATAATCAATTGGATTCGTATGTTCATTAGAAAATTCAGTCATTGAAGACACTACTACACACGTTGTTTAATACACACATTAATAAAATAGTATAATAGACAGCATCGTTCAAAAGGGCAGTTGTTGGAAGTGCTACGTTTTCGTTAGGTACCAGATTTTCCGTCAAGTTGGTCATCTGTCTTATATTTTATCGATGTTCTTAAACCTTAAAAATATTTTAATACCTACATTTCACAGGTTAATAAGTCTACTTCCATAATTTTAAGGTAATTTAAAAAATTCTGGTAAAGCTATTGAAAAAACTTATCCCATTTCTAGTTTGGTTTTTGGAACAAACACTCTACAGAAATATATATGTATATACAGTACAGAAATACACAGCTAATGATATAGAATATTCTTCTTAAGTAGAAGTAATTACTTTCATTCTCTTTATCCTATCATCTTCATCTCCCTATCAGCTATCACTATCGTAGGAGACTTTAATAGTGACAAAACTGTCTTCATTATAATAGGTATATTCCTATTCTTAAATAGCAGTACAATACAAAATGTACAAATGTACCTACTAATATATCCGTTTTCTTTAACACATTGATGTTTCGTACTACAAACCAGAGAACAATTAAATTATGTATAGTAAAAAATAATAAAAAATAAAATTATTTATGTCGTGCGAGGTATTGTGATTTATCGTTAGCTATGAATTTCGATGTAAGCTCTCAAAATAATTTTTAACTTCTACGCCAGTCATAGGATGCCGTTTATTGTTTTCAAACGTGATTTAAAGTTAAAAAACAAATTTTAATATCCATCAGCAAAAATTACGTTGCTTTAACACACAAACACTCGATTCAAAACTTTTTCAGCTCACAGAATTGGATATTAGGAAAGGAAAGAAATACGTGAATTTAAGTATAAAGTGTAATAGGACGTCCCAAAATATCGAAAAACTTTTTCCCCTTTCAACCGCTCATCCACGGACGCATGGACGCTTATTGTTTATAAGTTTTAATAATAGTTTCGGCTGGTGTGTCTGAGGAAACCTGAATATATAGTAGAAGCCTCTTGGTCAGTTGTAATATACCTATATAATAATATAAATATAACGAAAAGCGTTCGCTTCAGTTAATGATTTTTCATGGGTAGGTATCGACTGTATGTGTAATAATAATAATCCTGCAAATTACTCGTTATCGGTATTCCGCATATACCTATGAGCTGGTAATTTATATCATAAAGTCTCCAGGATACAATAATTAGAAGATTTTTTGTATCCTATAGATCATATTTTTTAATAACTATAACAATGTGTTTTTTTTTTTGAAAAATTATAAATGTTTAAAATACTTTCATATCACATATGTGTTCAATGAAACTACATTTGTTGAGAAGATACTTGTTTACGTCTTATATTTATATATACATACACAGCCAGGGGTATTTTAATGTCACAAACAGAATAGGTATGTATAATATTTAGCAAACTCCAGTTGGCCTAAAATCGAGGGGAAAATCTAATATTTTAATTTTAGATTCTGAATGAAATGATAAATGTATTGATTTTACAATGATATGTGTTTTTTTTTTGTGTGTGTCTGTGTACAGCATAATTAGTCGAAATAATGCTCCAATTTCAAACTTTGGGCGTGGTTTCCGATGTAAAAGTGAATATCCTTGGTGCATTATACAGGAAAAAATAAACATTTTCCAACAATTTTTAAAAAAATTCAGAAAAACAAAACAAAAATGACGGAAAAACGGGAATTTTTACGCAAAAACCAGTTTTCGACCAAATCGATTTTTTATATGGTTGTAATTCGAAAACTAATCACTGTAAATATTTGAAATGTTCACCAAATATTTATGCCAGTGTTATCTATATACAGTTAAATTTTCAAAAATATTTGACTTTTTTTGAGTTATTTATAGACCATAGAAATTTTTGATTTTTATAAGAACTTTTTATTTAAGTGTCAATAAAAAAATTTTGGATGACCAAAAAGTTTTGAAAATTTAATACAAGGTTCCTTATGAGATGTTCTTATTGTAGTTAAAAAAAAATTAAAAACCGTTAGTCATTTTTTTTTTTTATAAGCGTTTATAGTTCAAATATTTACGATATCGTCGAAGTTGTGAAAATTTGAAAGTAATTTTGAAGTTAAAAAATCATAAAATGTTTGTATTTATAACTTAGGATTAAATATATAACTCTAAGTTTTCCATAAGTTTTCCTTCAAGGATCTATAGAGAAAATTTGAAGTATCATTATAGGAAAAATTTTAAGTGCGTTTGAATTTCAAATTTTTAAGAAATAGCGTAAGGATAACGATTTATCCTCAAATGATTTTAAATATTTGTTATTATTCAAAAAGTATAAGTCGTAGATACTTGAACATTTTACCAGTTATTTAGATTGACATTTTCTTTACATGATTTAATTTTCAAAATATTTTGACTTTTTTTGAGCTATTTATAGACAACTGAAATTTTCAATATTACTGAAAATTTTTTTTGTAGTGTCGATAAAATTTTTTTGGCTCTATCAAAATACTTGAAAATTTAATGCAAAGTTCCTCATAAGTTATTCTTATAGTGATTAAAAATTTATAAGAATACATAAGCACAATTTTTTTTTTATTAGCATTTGAAGTTCAAATATTGACAACAATTTGTCAAATTCCTGAATATTTGCAAATTATTTTGTCGGTATAATTCATAAAATTGTTTGTATAGCTAAGAGTTGAAAATTTAATACAAGCTTTTTCATAAGTTTAGCTTAAAATAATTATAAAAAAACTTAAATTTTGATGTATTCAGCCCATTAAAACATAAACCGCCTTTTTCACCAACCACTGGAAATTATATCCTAAGTTGACAAACCATCTTCGTTCAGAATCGTTTTTCGTATACAATGATAACTATCATTGGATTCAAATTTAACACTCATAAAATATATATTAATGATCCATACGGCACCTAATGTACAGTAGAGCGGTACCCACTTGCCCGATTTTTTTTAATTAACTAGGTTATATTATTATTACTAATTTGCGGATGTAATAAATAATATGTAAACTACATTTTGAGAAAGAGAAGACATATAACGAATTCATTCACTGCCTTCCTTCCTTATTTTACATCAAGGCTGTTATGCTATAACACAACTTCAGTCACAGTCACACACACGTCTTATACAAATATAATATAGTATACCCTCACGACGTGATGCCCATGTGAAATATTCAGAAAACCAATAAAATATATAATTTTAATAGTTTTATTTTTCAAACTATTTTGTTTGATTGAAGAAAACTGATATATAAATATGGTTGCTATATAAATATCACCAAAAATATGATAAAGAAATTATTAAATTGCGATTCACTTATATTAAAAACAGCAGCTATAGCTTAATTATTGTACTCGGACCTGTCGAAAGCAGTTATTCGAAATTGTCGATTAAACACTCTTAGTCTATAAAACGTCCATCTAGAGCATACAAAATAATATATAACATGTATAGTATTCGTTAACTGTGTAGGTATAACACGTATAGAATTGTAGGGTATACTCGTAGTTTTATGTATTATTACAGACGACATTTTAACATCAAGTGAGTAAATGTTTTTGTCCCTAGAGTGAATCATAGTTTTTGTTCAAGAGGGGAAAAATTTTAAAAAGCCACCAAAATAAAATAAAAAAAGTCGTTCACAATTAAATTGTCATACATCTATAATGTACTGTGCTAAATCATTAAACCATAAATACATCGAGAGAATTTTTTTTTCAAATTGTATTTTCGAAACGACCGTCTGTCGAAGTCTTTTCGCTTGTGAGGGGTAGAGTGCTGTGTGTAGCACTTGTACCCCCTTCTCTTAGGAAGAGAATATTTACGTGTGTGGACTTCACTCCCAGTGGAGTGGATCCGGTGGGGGGTAGAGTAGGCAACCAGAACGACGGCTGGGGGGAGAGAGACTACAGAAAATTCTGCAGAATATTTTTTGCACTGAGCCGGGTTCGAACTGGTGACTGCGCGCGTCGTGGCCAACTTGTGTACCACTGCACCACACTGGCCCTTAATCGAGAGAATTTAGTTTATATTTTCTTGTAAAAAAAAAAAAAAAACAAAAAATCTATACACGATGAAATACGATCTATTTAAAATAAGAGTTTTTGATTACAAATTACAATATTATTGTAATTCATAGAACCTAACAAATAATAATTTATAAGTGTTATTTTCTCTAATATTTTTTTAACTCAAAATTATAGTTTAGTTAGAACCGTATTTTTACTAGCGACCTAATTATGACAACACATAATGACCCTTTATCTATAGACTCATGGTTATAGATCATACTATTAAAATTAAACTTGCAACCATAGGTACGATAAACATAAATTTATTCAAGACTTCTGGAATCTAATATATTATGTTTTGTTATCTGAACTACAAAAAAATGGGTTAGTTACTGCTTAGTATTTTAACTGGTTAAAGTCATAATCAAAACAATTTAGATGAAAGACAATTGAAAAAAACAATTTTCACTTTGGATTTAACTATCCCTGTCACCATTTGATTTAATTCGTAGAAACACCTAAGTATAATGAAATTATTATAAACTTTATATAGTTTAACCTTTTAAACAGACTTAATTGAAGAATTTTTCGTCAATAATAGGTATAATTAAAATTATCAAACTATTATCTATAAGGCATGCAAATATTCCAAATTTATTTTAATATGACTCACCATAAATCATTGTTTTATTTAAAATATCAATTTATAACTCTACTACAGTCTACATTTATATATATTCACTAATAATATAATATAATATATTATATTATAAAATAGTACCGAAAATTATATTTATAAATTTATAATATTTATACTACACTCATAGTTTTTTTTTTTTAAGTTACATATTATTATGATTTATTGAATATACAATTAAGATATTGATTTGTTTATTATTATTAGCATGCATTTAATTATCAATAACATAAATATAATATATTATATGTGGAGAAGTTTATGTAATTATATACATTTACATATTTTTAAATAATAAAAATTAATTTAAACCACATTGAACAAGTTAAAAAGAAATAATATTTTTAAGTATGAGTATATTATTTTAAATTTGTACACATGAATACAAAAAACAACAACATTAGTCTCTGTTGCTGAAGGTTTACTTTTAATTAGTTAAAACATATCGAATTAGGCTTAGGAAAATGAAAAATACGTAGGTATAAATGTCTTTGGGGATTTTCATTCCCTTTTTTTTGTTGTATTTAATCGCAATTAATGTTGTAGAAATGAATCTCAGAAAAAAGTTGGCTTGACACCCATGAAACATTTTTTACTTTTTAATGTTCTACATAGTTTTGGTCTAATCTAAGCGACGAGAGTCAGGACATGATGAGTTTTCAGACTCGGTGGTTTTTGTTTTGTTTACTAAGACAAATTGTCCACAGTTATTTAAAATATATTTTTCTCAGTTTCTTTGAAGAAAAATACTACTAACAGTAATATTAGCCATTAGGTCTAACTCCTAAACATTCTTAAACTAAGAAAAGTTTGAATAATATTATTTAAAGTTCTACCACCAATCGTCAACTATTACTAAAAACACTTAAATATATTTTAAAATCATAATTACCATTTATTTAATATTTAAAAAATGTTAATTGTTCATTGGTTTGGTTTCAATTAAATTGATATTTTATTTAAGTTCACGTTAATGTAATTTTTTTATTACATTCATGAATACAATATATAATTACCTTGAGTATGATTATATTTTATGATATAGAGTATCATTATTTTTTGTATTCTTTAGATTTTTTATAAAAATTGAAAAAAGTTATTTAATATTAAAAATCAACACGATACATAATGTATACTGAGTATATTATATATTAGATAAATTTAGTACATTTAGTAACACCAGACTCGAAAGAGTGATTTTCTCAATTTTAGATTCTGAAAGAAGTTATGAATGTATTGATTTTACAATGATGATGATTATTTGTGTGTGTACAGCATAACTAGTCAAAATAATGCTCCAGTTTCAAACTTTTGGAGATGATTTCTTATGTAAAAATCAATATCCTTGGTGCATTATAGGTCAAAAGTAAACTTTTTCCAACAGTTTTCAAAAAAATGGGGAAAAACAAAAAAAATTAAGGAAAAAAGGAAGTTTTCGACCAAATCGATTTTTTTATAAGGTTTTAATTCAAAAACTAATCACTATAAATACTTGAAATTTTCACTCAATATTTATGTCAGTGTTATCTATATACAGTTAAATTTTCAAAAATATTTGACTTTTTTTGAGTTATTTATAGACCATAGAAATTTTGGATTTTTATGAGAACTTTTTTTTTGAAGTATCGATAAAAAAATTTTGGATTACCAAAACGTTTTGAAAATATAATACAAGGTTCCTTATGAGTTATTCTTACTGTAGCTAAAAAAAATTAAAAGTCGTTAGTCACAATTTTTTTTTATAAGCGTTTATAGTTCAAATTTTTAGGAAATCTATGGAAAACGTGAAAATTTGCAAGTAATTTTGAAGTTAAAAAATCATAAAATGTTTGTATTTATAACTTAGGATTAAATATATAACTCTAAGTTTTCCATAAGTTTTCCTTCAAGTATCTATAGAGAAAAATCGAAGCATCATTATAGGAAAAATTTTAAGTGCGTTTCAATTTTAAATTTTTACGAAATAGCGTAACGATAACGATTTATCCTCAAACGATTTTAAATATTTGTTATTTTTCAAAAAGTACAAGTCGTAGATACTTGAAAATTTTACCAGTTATTAAAATTGGCGTTTTCTTTACGTGATTTGATTTTCAAAATATTTTGAGTTTTTTGAGCTATTTATAGACAACTGAAATTTTCAATTTTTCTGAAAAAATTTTTTTGAAGTGTCGATAAAATTTTTTTGGCCTCATCAAAATACTTAAAAATGTAATACAAAGTTCCTCATAAGTATTTCTTATAGTGATTAAAAAATTATAAGAATACACAGGCACAATTTTTTTTTATTAGCATTTGAAGTTCAAATATTGACAACAATTTGTCAAATTCCTGAATATTTGCAAATTATTTTGTCGGTATAATGCATAAAAATTTTTTGTATAAGTAGCTGGAAGTTGAAAATTCAACACGAGATTTTCCATAAGTTTAGTTTATAATTATTATAAAAGAATTTAAATTTTAGTGTATTCGGGCAATTAAAACATAAACCACCTTTTTCAACAATCACTGAAAATTATATCCTAGGCTGACAAATTATCTTCGTTCAGAATCGTTTTTCGTATACAATGATAACTATCATTGGATTCAAATTTAACACTCCTATAATATATAATAGTGATCCACACGGCACCTAGGCACCTAGCTAATGTACAGCAGAGCGATACCCACTTGCCAGCTTTTTTGTTTTATTACCTCACGTAGGTAACTATTAAGTGTATACATTTTGATATAAGTTAATAGGGATTAAATGAATAGGGAAGGAATCAAATCTTTTGTAATGTGTAAAATAGTCATTGTTCGGTAATTTTTAGAATTTTTTGATTTAAATAGGAAACTAATAATGAATGTTAAGAGAGATTTAAAAGGTAAGACAGTAAATAAAATATGTTTAGCGAATTGTGAGGGATTTATGAAAAAGATACAGCAGAGAATTATTAAGTGAGCAGGGATTAAGGGTATGCTTGGTAAAAGATTATATTTCTTGAACGAAGACAGGGGAAATTTTATAATAAAATAGCTATTAAGATTTTTTTTTTTCATTACGAGAAACTGATGAGGCAAATACTTGATGGTAAAAATAAGTAAACTTGGCAAGAAAGTAAGACAACTTTTAAGATTGCAAATGAAGAATTGTTTGTTTTTTAAATAAAAGATAAGAGAAAAATAAAAGACAAGGATTAAATCAATGCATCCATATTAAAATTATTAATACCTACTAAAAATATTGTTATAAGTAGTTCTTAAAAGATTTTAATGAACACAATTAAAAGTAATTAATAAATATGATTAAATTTTATTATAATGACTAATCATCAAAACCTAAGTAGTAGAAAGTAAGTGTATGTATTATTTATTGTACATGTATTATCATGGTAATTAGATCGTATTTAAAAGAAAAAAAATGATAAGTTTTTATTTAGATTAAATTTTTAAAGAACATTATATTATAAAGTCCTATAATTTTGCAGTTACTTAGGTAAAAAAAGAGATATACATGAAATGTTTTGAATTTAAATGGTTTAATGATAACAAATCAGTTTCTTGCTATATTATTGTGCAATGTACTTTATGTAAACTCGAGTTTCTGAGGTACAATATATCAAAAAAGAATTGTTTGAATAAACTAATAATTGAGTTGTATAAAATGATTGAAAAAAGTTAACTGGTGTAATTTGATTTGAAAAATGTTGAAATGAAAACTTTCCATAATAATAAAAAAAAACAATAGAGTTTGATTAATATTTTTGTCTTGTTAAAATTTGTTTTAGAAGTTTATGTTATTTTTGAAATAAAGTTGTATTTTTGCTATATTATGTTCTTCTAAGACACTAAGTAGAATCTACTTAATAAAATAGATCATACCGATTGGCTTTTTACAATAATTTTTAAATTGTGTTATGAGGTTATAGATACCGATGATAGTATTCAATTATCTTACAATAATACAAAATCAAATAAATTGAACAAAATTAAAATTTAGAAATTAGTGGATGCAGCTTGCAACGGTTTGAGCGCAATAAACTCTTATTTATATTCAGTCATAATAATATGTATACCTTTTGACTTTTTGAGCCCATGTTATCTGCCAATTAACAAAATTAACACAGTTGTATGAAAAAAATAAAAATGATCAAATTTCGTTTTAAATTCTAAGCAGTTGAGAATGTATTTACTATAAAATGATATGATGTCTTGTACAATTTTTCGAACAAAATGTACCTACCTAGAAGAGGTAGTTTTTAAGTATCTTAGTAGTTTTTATTTATATGTTTCAAAAAACTAAAAAACCGTTGACATATTTTGAAAATGTTTCAATGAGATTTTAATTAAGCTTACTTTAAAAACCTTATTAGATTACAATGAATTATTTACGATAATTTTAAATGTTTATAATTATAAGTATTATATGAAGGTGCTCTTAACTCAGAACTCTTTATTCCGATAGTTTTTAGAATATATTTAAAATTTATATTTTGATATTTCCCCGATTATTAATTTTGTATTAAAAAATTGTAGTAACAGATAATATGTGATTATATGATATATTTTTAATTAAGGTATATATTTAAAATAATATACTTACGTAAATGACTAGGTAGTATTTAAATTAAAAAAATAAAATATACCTTCATTTATTAAAATCTCTCTGATTATCATTATCTATCTACCTATATTTAAATATTATCATTTTTTTTATGGTTTATATAAAGTTATTAAAATTAGATTAATGTAATATTAAAATTTTACATTTTTTTTAAAAATTCGATAAATAAAACATGATAGCAAACAATGCAAACATTTTATATTTTGTTAATAAGGTGTTTGTTTTATTTCTAATATGATAACTATTTTTAACTATTATGTATATTATATATTTTTTTGATTACGTTTATGTTTACGTGGGATTCTATTGACGAATCTTCTATGAATTGTCTACGCTTGGATCAATTTTCAGGTTTGCATAGACGATAATGGCCGGACGTCCGGTGTGACCCCATTGTGTTCGTGGTAAATGGAGTTTGTCCTTTAGTTGAGATAGGAGTGTCTATTCTTTTATTTTCTAACTAAAACTTGCCTAGATCATTCGAAATATCATTATTTACTTAATCAATACAACAATATTCTATATTTTATTTCGTAAATTATTATGACAATCAATATAACCAAGGAATTATTGTAGATTTAGAATCATGTATAGGTACATAAAAATTATTTTTTGTTAATTTATAAAAAGAAAATATATATCTACTATATTTAGTTTGTTGGTTGTTCATTGTCTATCATTTTACGATTGAAATAATCGAATTTACTCAATTAATATTTGTTTTATTGAATATTTGGTTAATTAGGTACTTAAATATTTACAATACAATTAATACGTTTATATTAACAAATGTAGTAGATTTTATGCGCAGCTTAAGGATCTACAATTAAATATAATCAATAATATACATTTAATTCATGGAATATTATTGTTCAATACAATTTTAAGTGTTCAAAATAATAAAAATGGTAAAAATATCTAAATTACATATACAATTATTGCCAATTTGAATCTAGTAATAACGAATAATAATTGAAAATTTCGTTAATTTAATGATAATAAAACACAATCTATACTTATTAATGATTATGAGCTAAAAAAATAGCTAATTTAATCTAAAATCTAACTGTAAGTCAGTATTAGTAGAATAGTTCTATAGAATATTATGTATAGTATAGTATATAGTAGGTACCTACTCACATGTGATATTTATAGCTTTAAAAAATGTAATGCTTTTGTAATACAACTTTATAAATTTGATACTTTTATGCGAAAGAAAGTTCTTCTAAGAAAAGAGCTTATATAGAAGTCTCACAATTTCTATTTGAACATTTTGAATCATTCGCTTTTTCATCAATTTTATAGCACATTTTGTTTACAATATTTTATTGGGCCATTTTAAACAATTTAATATTATAAAAACTTAAAAATATAAATTTATTTCCCCTTGTATAGTACTGTCATATTATTACCTATAGAAATATAGTAGGTAATATTATTTAATATACAATACATACATAGGTAAATTGTATTAAAAAAAAAAAAAAATCGTAAGAAATTCAATTATTAGTAACAGTTCCAGGGGCGTGCCTAGAAATTTTTTTCGGGGGGG